>VFFE01007061.1:592992-737005 GCA_008921705.1 Burhinus oedicnemus | reverse complement strand
CCCCCCCCCCCCCCCCCCCAAACAACCGTAGAAGGATTTCCCAATTCTTGCACTTCAATCTGTGGAGGTTTATTAGGTTTCAAAACACCACTACTATACCTTTTCTTTGTAGCTTGTTTGGAAGGGTGTCATGGACAAATTGAGAACACCTACTTCTTAATATATTTGGCAACACCTTTGGAAGAGCGTGTTTGTCCTCATATTCTGAGAACGTGAAATGTTGGAGTGTTTTCTGGGTCTTAAAGCTTACCTAGTTTTTTTAATAAGTAATATCTTCTCTTCACTTGGGGTTATTACGGAAGCCTGGTGTATGTTCCGTTTATGATTCAGTAGCCCTACTGTCTATGTATACTCTTCCCTATAAGCTGATGCAGTTTGTCATTGCCAGATAATATTTAGTGTTACAGTTGGTCTTACACTATAATTTTTTATATTTTTAATGAAGCTTTCAAAATACTATGTATATAACAATGCAATTGTAGCTATTAGGAGCAGTAACTTAGAAGAGGTGCTAGTCAATGAAATTTCTTATTAAACTTTTAGTTGGAAAAAATACTGTAGAGTAATATTTCTGTTTCTTGTTTGACTGCCACTGCCTTTCATGTCTTGTTAATAAGACACCAAGTACCCAAATTGTGAAAGTAAAAGGAAATAAAATTATGTCTTTTAACTTAATGTTACATGCTGTAGTAAGTAGAAAGCTGCCCAAAGAGAAGTTGAACTCTCTGCACGTGTTATGTACAGAGCATATTTCTGTGCATTTGCTTCTCTCTGCATATGTATTAACAAACACATTTTATAGTTGGAAAGCCTGCTCAAAATGGAATATTCTGAATTTGAGCATTACTTCAAGGCAAATTTTAGGCCATGGAGCCTTATACAATGAAAGGGGTTCCCTCCAGGAGTAGCATGGGGGTTCTGAGTTGTCCGTCATCTGTCATGCCCTCTAAAGAGTGAAATAGTAGTGAACTGAGGACCCTTCTCTAGGTTGGGGGGCGGGGAAGAGCAGGGGAAGCTTAGACTCTTGCTATGAAGAATTGCATTCTTCTTGCTATGCCATGTGATGAGCAAGTTTCCTATTTGGAGTGCTCAGGAGGGAAGAGAGGAGAAACTGAATTGATTCTTCAAGCAGAAGATGCAGACAACACTGGAAAATGTATAAATCCGTTACTGACAGTAGGGTGTCGGAGATCCTGTTGCTGGCAGCTGAAGAACTCTGTGGTGACATGCTCCTTCATTTTCTTTTGATATCCTTACTACTCTCCTCCATAATCTACTTCGGGGGTTTTTTGGCACGACAGCTTTCTTAAGCAAGAGACTGGTCCTCATTCTGCTTTCTTGGGATTATTCTTGCACATGCCCAGCAGTTATCTCCTGTGTTTTAATCAAACCTATTTCTTTTGAATGACTTAAGGATTATACGCTGCTATTCAGGAAGACCAGTTGTTCACCTTGCAGGCTTTTTTGTAAGCCTCACTTGCGTAGCTTCTGGTACTTTGTTTGCTTGAAGGGATGGAGTTGTCTCATGCAAAAAGCAAGTATACAAATACGCCATAAATTTTATATCAGAGCTGCTTCAAAAGCTCTTCAAGAGAGTCTAGAGATATATTCAAGTAATATGCGCTTCAATAATGGAGTGATTTTGGATGCATTAGCAATACCTTCCCCCACACACCCCCTGCCTTGTTTGAGAGTGAATTCTTAGTGACTTAGAGGAGGAACATAGGAACATTTGGTAATGTAAGCAGAAGCAATATAGGGTGTTGATGTCAGAACCTAAGGAATGTTTTCTTCCAAAACTCTAAACTGGAGAGAGCTTCCCTGCAAAGTAGAGGAGGGCAGGTGCATTTTAGAGAATTAGGAAACGAAGTGAGATCAGATTTCCTTCTAAGAGTTCTGCCTTTGCACTTCTTTCCTCCCCGATATGTCTTCATTCATCAGAAGCATGCTAACCATTGGTAGAAACATACGTTATTTTTCAAAACTGTTAGTAACATCAGCTGCTCATATAATCTAATTTTTAAAAAATGTTCATAACTGAGATTTTTAGAAGTTTGATTAATTTTTTTAATTTACTGGCTGTAAGGTGTTTTATTTTACATTGTTAAGGGTTATTCTGTAAAGCCATTGCTATACTCAGCACTAACTCAGAATATTTTTTTCACTGCCATTGAGGATGCTGTATTTCTCCATACCAACTGCAGGATCCTGTCCATATTAAATTATGCTCTAGTGATTACAAAAAGTCTTACCAAAAGTGACAAGATATGTTGCGAGAGTTCCATATTTTTTGTTTTTCATGTATTCTACTACTGAGAAACTGACTACCTTCATAATACACCCTTTACAGCTAAGAGCCATTCATGCCATTAATACATGTGCAAAGTTCCAGTACTGTGCCCTCTAGATAAGCACCTGTTACTTACAGCCTCTTCTAACCAAACCTGGAAGCTCCTTCACATGCATGCACGTACACCTTTAACCTGGTAGTGATCCACAAGATCTACTCTTTGTGTAGCTGGTAGAACACAAAAGTTACCTTGTTGGCTGCAGTGGCACTAAGCAAAGTGCAGTAGTCTGTATCTTAAATTGTCTACCAATTGAAATAGTGAAAGCATTGAGGACAGTAGATGTCTTTGGGTTTCTTCTTCCCCTTGTTTCTTGATCTACATTAGTTTTGCTTTAGCAAGAAAGCTTTGATGAACAGCAGTATTGTGAGTCTCACTGTATTTGCCTGATGGGGTCAAGTTGTAGAGGTTTGGTTTTTGATTGCCACTGGAAGTTAGATCATTTAATTGGAAGGGACCTCTAAAGGTCATCTGGTCTTACTCCCTGCTCAGTGCAAGACTAACTTAGGGCAGGGTTGCCCAGGGTTTTTGCCAGTTGAGGTTTGAGTATCTCCCAGGATGGAGGTTCTAGAACTTCTCTGGGCACCTGTTCTAGTGTTTGATCAAAACCTTTTTGGAAGTTTTATCTGAAAAATCTATTTGGAGCTGCAGCTTGTGTCCATTGCCTCTTGTCCGATAACTGTGCATCTTTGAGAAGAGTCTGACTCTGCCTTCTCTATAACCTCTATAACCTCCAGCTAGGTCATTGGTAACAGCAGTAATAGCTTCCTCTTCTTAAGGCTGAACAAACGCAATTGTCTCAGCCTTCCATTGTATACCCTGTTCTCCAATCACTATTCATCTTGCTAGCCATCTGCTGGACTTCACTCACATATGTTAATGTCTGTCTTGTACAGGCAATTCCAAAGCTGGACAGAATCCTTCAGATGTCCCACAACAGCCAAATGAAAGAGAAGAATGACTTCCCTTGGTCTGCTGGCTACACTTTTGCTAATGCAGCCCAGTATGCAGTTGTCTTTGCTGTAAGGGGCATGCTGCTGACTCCTGTTCAACTTGTCCCCCAAGACCTTTTCTGCAGAGCTGTTTTCTAACTGATCGGCTCCCAGCCTGTATGGGGTTATTCCACCCAAGATGCAGGACTTTGCCTTTGTTGAACTTCATGAGGTTTCTGTCAGGCCAATCGAGGTCTCTCTGAATAGCAGATCTCCCCTCTAGTATATAAGCTGCTTCCCCCCCCAGTTCATTACTCTCAGGAAGTTTGCTGAGGGAGCACTCTGTTTCATCATTCTGTAAATGTATGTAAATACTAAAGTAAAGACAAACCTCCTCACACCACATACTGATCTGGAGAAACTGCATTAGAGACCAGTTGGACATGGTATCTCTGGTTACAGCCCTTTGAGTGCAGCAGTCCAGCTGCTGTGTCACTCACTTTATAGTTCACTTATTCAGTTCCTCTATCCTGATTTAGGTCTAAGGATACTTTGAGACACTGTGTTAGAAGCTTGCTGAAGTCAAGGCGAACAATGTCCAGTACTCTTCCCTCAATTTACAGAGCTGCTAATTTCACTACAAAAAAGTCAGATTGATTTACTCTTTCTAAATCCATGCTGGATGTATGTGGCTTCTTGAAAGGAAATTTGTCTCCATAATCCTCCTGGGGACCCAGGAAAATGCATTTTGTCTGGTTCTGTGGCTCTGTATGTCCAAGTTTAAGAGCTTTCTAACTTGGTCTTCCATCCATGTGGGTATTGCTTCTCTTACCTGGTACTACTCCTAGGCTCTGACCTCATCAGTAGAAAATCAGAGAAAGATGACATTGAGTATTTAAGCCTTTTTCACGTTCTTTGTCACTATGTCCCCTGCTAGTTGAGCAGCAAGCCTGCAATTTCCTTAGTCTTCCTTTTGTTGCCAGCATACCTGTAGAAACCCTCTGTGTTACTTTTAACATCCCTCTCAAGTTTCAATTCCAGCTGAGCTTGGGCTTTTCCAGTTTCATCCTGCCTGCTCAAACAATGTTTCTAGACTCCTACGGAGTATTTATTTTCTTACCTCTACCTTCTCTGTCCTCCTTTTTTAAAAAACAAAACAAAGAACAAACAAACAAAAAGCCCAACAAAAAAATCCAACAACAACCAAAAATAACCCCAAAAACCAAACCAACTCATCCAGAAATTCCGTGTTAACCCATGTAGGTCGTCTGCCATACCTACTTTCTGCACAGTGGAGTGGATTATTTTTGCTTTTAACAGGTTGTCCTTGAAGATCAACAGGCTCTCATGGGCTCTTTTGGCTTTCAGAGCTGTGTTCTGTGAGTGGACTGAGTTGTTATTAGGACATGACTGTCTTCAGATCTTGTCACTTTCTTTCAGGGTTCTGCAAGGTAAGTTTTTCAATTAAATAAGTATTGTAGTAGATTATAGATGGGAATTATTGTGAGAGCCAGTCATTGGTGAGCTATATCTGAAAGTTTCAGCAGCAGTGGCAATGAAATGAAACACTGGAGATCCCAATGGCTTGTTTCCTGGAAGAAGCAGATTACCACATTTTATGTGCTGGAGTCTCCCAGCTACTTCACCCTGGGACCAAAAATTAAGGATGTGCTAAACCACGTGGAGATTTCAGGTATATGGTTTGCTACATTCAGTTTCAAAGGAAGATACTTCACTATGGCATCGATTTCTTTAATCACTGAAACTTTCTATCCTAAATGGTGTTCACTAAGCAGGAACCTGAGCAGAAGGTAGAGCCCTAGAAGTAGAGTCTAGTAAGTGACTTGGTTCCATCACATACTTTTGCAGACAGTACGTCTCCTGTCTTGCCTGTCATCAGTGATTCTTGCCTGGTTTCTGTGTGTGTTTCACTGAGGTGCATCAAAAAAAAAAGTCTGTAAGGATGTCAGGTCTTCTGGTTTTTATAGATTTGTGAAGAGAAGTGGGGAGAAGAAAAGCAGTCTAATCTCTGTTATAACTGGCAGTAAAGCTTACGTTTTGTCTCCAAGTACATTCGTGTAGGAATTGAGCATAAACATGGAGAGAATCTGTTCATTAGGATCTCTGCAAGGAAGTATTTCGAAAGTCAAGGATAGGTGCCTATTCCAATGGTCTCGAAAAAGAAAACAGCAGCTGTGATAGTGGTTTGCTGTTTCCCATAGCTGTCGTGATTATGAAGTGATGATATAATTAACTTTCTCAAAAGCTTCACTAAGGGAAAGCTTTTCAACTATGTATCCACATTTGTAATCCCAAGAAGAGCTTTTTGTTCCTTTAGTCACTGTCTATCACTTCTGTTTCTTATAGTTCTTAAATCTTGCTGGAAACACTTAGCCCCTAAATTCTTTGCCAGTCATTAAAATTATAGATTTTCATAAATGTGTGTATGACAATACTTTTTCCTTTTTTTTTTTTTCTTCTTCTCCCTGTTGAGTCAATTCACTTGGGATTTTGGACAGAATGACTGAAAGACAAATTGGTTGCTTCACAAAGGTAATTAAGACAGTATGTGGTGCAGGGGGTGAACAGTTAGGGGCTCTTTCCTACTAATGATCCGTTAATTAGTGCAGGGAGCTCAGCGAGTGTATGGGCCTCTCAGGAATTACCTTTGAATGACATTTAGAACTGCTTTGGTTAAGAACCTATCGTTGCAGGGGGGAGAGGCCGCCTTCTCTTTTTTTATTAATTTTTTTTCCATCGACATAGGTCAGCAGAATTTGCTAAACCATGCAACTATGTACATGAAATTAGCATTACATAGCTATTAAATGTTATTTTAAAATAAGTTAATACACAGCTGTGATACCTTGCTGAGGATTTTGGTAACAGTTTTGGTTGCAGCAGTCCTCTGTGTTGAGAACAGTAAGCTCGCTACGTACAGCTGGTTAATTACAGAGCCTGTGTGTCTGATACTTGCTACCAGTTCAAGCACTGCACCATGTGAATGTCTTCATATTATTTTTAGGACCAGTCTGGAATACTTGCTTGAATATTTTTGTGGGAGTCAGCATGAAGCTGGCAGGGTTAATATTCCCTGGGGGAGATAAACCAGCAACGGAGTGTCTCTGTATCATGTTCTTTTGTGCATTTCAGAATATGTGGCGTGTGTCCTGTCCTCTGCATTATTTACTCTTCTGCTGTCCAGAGTTATCCAGGATAAATTGACTGCATATGTGCACGCCCTTAGCAGCTGTTCAGGGTAGAAAGAAAATAGCTCTTATGCAGTCTGAAATTAGCCACTCATTCTTCAAGCTACGTGCAGGTGTGGTCACAAAGGTGAATTTTTCTCTTCAGATCTAGGCAACATTGCTTTAATCAATGTTCTCCTGTAGAAGATAGCCAATGGATTAATTGTAAAATGTATCTTCCTTTTTTTTCCCCCTTCATTTAAATTGAGAGATTTTTCCAATGCCAACATGTCAATTAGAATACAGCTGTGGAGTAGTAATTCTATTACTGTTTTTTTGGAAATATCTTATCCCTTATCCTCTTATTTGTAATTTTAAGGTAGCAAATAATAAATACTAACCTAAAAATAGAGGCAAAGCATTTGTTAGAGACAAGCTAATGGATTGCCAGTGAGCTTTACTACACTGTGATTGGTAGTTTGCATGTGTGGAATGGAAGTTTGTGGAGTGTGCATGACAAATTTGTCTGGAATGAAGAAAAGGAAATAATCAACGCAATATAAAAAAAGAAGATTTTTAAAAATTATTTATGCTAATGTTCAGATTTCTGATGTAATGGGAAGCTGAAGCAACAAAACCGCATTGTATTTTAGAAAGTTTATAATTTCAAAATCTAAGGTGTTCTTCCTCATTTTGATTCCTCAGAAGAAGAGGAAGGAGCAGCAGCAACACAGGACTGAATCTCAAATGGTTTTAATGTCCAAACGGTTTTAATGTATGGCCAAACGCTTCATACTCTACGGACAGCTGTGTCACAAAGTACTGTAGTTGTCTTTTCATAGTTGCACAAAACCTTAACCTCCTGCCAAGATATTAGGAGGTAATCTGAGGAAATGTAGCCTCTCAATCATGCTGAAAGAAGAAAAAAATCTGTAGCACAAGGAGGATCTTAGTGATATTGCAGGTATTATTGCTAAAAGCTCTAGATCTGAGGTTAATAAATGGGGGTGGTTGCGTGCATATTCATGTGTGGGTTAGTTCTGGCTGAGATTGCAGGGCGTAGCGTGACTGTGTAATACTAAAACTGGAAGAGGGTAAGAATTTGACTTGAACTGCTAATTGTCATCCATACATTTGTTGCTCTACACTGGGATTGTTGCTCCGTTGTTTAGTTCTGATCATCACTGCCTTCAGCATCAAATCAAGCTGGCTGTGCTTCGGTGCTCTCAAACCGATTTTGTTATTCGTAAGTACAAATAGGCAGCAGCACTAATATGAACAGTCCAATTTAAATAGTGTTATCAGAGTCTGGTTTGTCCGCTTGTCTTCCCTTATGTTGTCTTCACAGTGGCAGTTAAACCAGTATGCTTTGCTTCCCTTTGGGTGGACTGGGTGAGGATAATGACCCTAGCTGTATTTTTCACTGAAGTATTTTGTTTGTCTACTTGTCACTTCTACTGCCTTTTTTTTAACCCAATGCCTCAGCTGCATAGTTTAAAGCAGTGCGAATCCTGCGCTTCTGGAGCCACAGGATTGTGGTACTTCATCTTTAATTGCTGATAAGAATATGTGAAATGCAGATTTCTCTAAGGCTGCACTTTGTATTTTATCTAAATTGCTTCTTAGGTATTTCTGTCATGGAGGGCTAGTTTATACGTGTTTATGATAGCCTTTATTTTCCCATTTGAGCAGTTGGTTTTGGTAATTCATACCTACTTTTAAAACAAGTTCCAGCCTGAAAGGTAAAACTGAACAGGCTTGTCTTTTCTTAAATTTCCCACCTTTCTCGATACCGTGAAGAGACAAACAACTTGATGTTTTAGAGCAGAAGAGTGAAAAGGTACTCACTATTGCAAATAGATGATATGTTTATTAAAAAGATAAGCAGCTAAAAGTGAGTAGGTGTTGAAGTTGAGCATTTTGCTTGAAATAAGTTGATTTTTGTCTTGTTGAACCATAATCTCAATACGTATTAAAATCTACTAAAATAGAAATTCTGTTTTATTTTTAAAGTGGTAGAATGTGTGTAGGGAGCAAATATGGAAAATTCAGTTATCCTCTTATACATTCAATCCTGCAGATTATTCCAAGGTAGCAAACGTTCACGTGATATAGGAAATACTGTTTCTTGTGAAACACTACATCTGATTTCAGTTTCTTCCTCCAAGATTATGCCTTAAAGGAGAGATTCTGAACTCTGTGGCCACTCCTTCCACAGAATACCATAAAAGTTTGGTTTCATTTTAGCATCCATTTTCATTGGTAGTCTGAGAATGAACAAAACATATATACATATATATATTATAAAAAGAAAAATAAAAATTCTCATTTCTTATTCTGCAGTGGTCCTGTGTGTAAAGACTAGAATAGAGGGCACAGGAAATATTGTAGAAGATCATAATGGATAACAGGATAGTATGTTGCTTTCTGTAATGATCCATGTGGCTCTCAAAACACAGTTCCTAATAAGCCTTCTACTTTAGACTATTTGTATTAAATGACTCACAATTTCTTCTCTATTGCTATGCATCAAAATAATTTCCAAAATATTTTAAGTGCAAAAATGGCTCTGACTTACCTTAAAACATGGAGAGGAAAGTATTGAGAAATTATTTGCATTTCAAAATGTGATCTGTGACATGAGGAATGGCGTTACGAGTACACACTCTCCAAGGTCTAAACTTTCTACAATGAACATTTTTGGTAATGGGCTTTATGTGTAAGAGCAGTGGCCAAAATAGAGAACAGACCTTTTTCCTTGACTTAGTGAAAAGGGGCAGCAAACTGTTCTGCTCTGCTAGCCTTATCAAAGTCTTGACAAGATGGCACCGAGCTACCCTTTATTTCATACTGCTGGATTACAGCTTTAACAAGTTCAGAAGGCGCTGGCTTTCATATACAGCAACAGCTGCTTAACTTGTGCTAATCGTTTTGGAGATTGCATTTGTATTTTACATGCTTTATTCCTCTTTGAAAGTGAATCCTTGTGTTGTCACCACATAATCAGAGCAGTTGGTAGACATGTGAAAGAAGGAGTTTTCAGAACACGAGGCTGTGGGTTTTTTCCTAAAAAGCTGAACAAATTATACCTTTTTTTCAGGGGAATTCTAGCTGCTTGTGCAAGAGAAGCTTGGTAAATAAAATATCTAGAGATTCAGAGTTTTCAGTAATTTCCTGGGGAGCTGAGTTCATGGCTTTAAAGCTGTGAAACAGGCTTTAAGGTTGGCTCATATTTCTGAGGATGTGGAGCACTCTAAAGATTATTCATGAAGTAATACAGTTGTTCAGACACCTGTTTACATCTTCTGTAGGTATATGGACTGTGTTACCTCTAAATGGATTTTTAAGACAAGGAAATCAGTACATTATGGCCCTGATGGGAGGTTGCCCTTTTTCCTCCAGGCCAAGAGAAATAACCAAAAATTAGAAATAGTTCAACTGAAAATAAATTCCAGGTCTTATCTCTGTGACATGTTTTTAGACACGCCTCATGTCATTTTTTGAGCCCTGGCTTAAACATTTCTATAAAAGACAATGATCCATAGGTTTGTGTCTAGAGAATTAAGCTTTAAAATTGCATTTTTTCCATAAAGCTATTAGTAGCAGAACCATGCACCCAAACACAATGCATTGAACTGCACATTGTGGTAATGAGGTTTAATTTTCATCTCTGCAATGGACTTTTTGAATGAACCATTCATGTCCTCTAATAATAGTTCACAAACTGTTGAGAGGTTAACTTACCCATTTTTCTGTGAACCTTCAGTGCTGTGGTAACAGGCCATTGAGATATCTCTGCAGCTATGAATCATTCCCAGTCATACACAACAATCCTGCAACTCCTTTGCTTGTGTCTTAAGTTCAGTTGTAGGAACCACTAGCTATGAGGTTTTTTTCCTGATTTGGAGTGTCAAATCAATATAATTTGGAATTTCAAAGATACCATTATAAATTGTGAATGGGATTTTTGTTTCCAACATTTTCATTGGTAAAAAGTTCTTCAATATTAATAATATATGTACCTACACCAAGTATTCCTGTCAGACACTTAAAATGGGAGTAGATGACAAGACATGTGGAGGGAAAAAAGTTGTACTAGCTCTTTTGAATATGGTGTTCTCTCTGTGTAGTTATAGCACTGTTTGGCTAAATCATTATAAAATTGACTTGTCTATCAAGGCTAAAGAAATAAGTTTTGTTTTCTAATAGATATAAATAAAATACATATTTCAGTGTAGTTAGATTTTTATCTCTGTTCTCATGGAAGTTAGTAACTGCAGTCCTTAAATCTGTTTTCAGTAGCTTCCTTTGAGTGTTTTAAATTTCCCTGACTAAATTTAAGATGAGGCTCGTGAGAGAAAAATAATAGGAAAAGGATTTTTTTGCTCCAATTTAAAAATTGCTCTGAAAACTTAAATATAACTCAGAAGGGATCATTAGTTTTTTTGAGCTAATATAGTTTTGTCTCATAGTCTTATAATGAAAGTAGCTTACATTACTAAGAAAAACCCTGCTTAATCAACAGGGATGGCAGCAGTTAGTCTAAATTATGGAAACATTCAGGCACAGTCTGGAATCAAGTGGTGACAATTAAGAGTTGAACTGCTCTCACTGAGAGGGTGAATAATGTTCTTTTTTTATTTTTCTCCACCATTCTCTATTTACTGTTATCTCTCTCTGCTCTGAACTTTGTGGTTCATTATAGGGCTTCTGGGAATGCTGCCAGTGAGATGCTCCTGATTGATGGTTCTGAAGCCAAACTTCAGGGGCTCTTACAATGTCTGTCAGCTTCGGCATTGCTGTCTCCCGGGATTGCTTTCAATTTGTATCATCCTACAGCTGGCTGTAAACCCATCTGCTTCCTGTTGTCCAGGAGTTTAATGCAGACCTCAGAGCAGCAGCAGATTAGCGGCATGCATAAAGAAAAAGGTACTCGGGGACTGAAAGTCAGCCACAGAGTCCTGCGGGGCTAGGACTTCAGGTAGTAACTTCGACATGTCAATCTGGATTAGATGCAGGCTAGAGCTGGTTGCCAAACATAAAATGATTTTGTGGTAGAGGAGAAGGATGGTTTAGTTGTGTGCTTTCAGGATTTCCCAGCAGGAGGAAAAGGTAAATGGAAAGTTTAGCAAATGAAAATGAAGGCTGTTCTTGTTGACTGCCTTGCAGGTGTAGTACTAATTAGAAATCGTAATGCTCCAAGAATAGATTTTCTGTATTCTTCAGATAGTTTGCTCTGGAAATGAGGACCTCTGTTTCATTATGTGAATTTAAAAAATAAAGATGTGAAGAACTAAAATGCAACAGAGCTGGCTTTTTTCCTTTTCTTGTAGTTTTAAGATTGTGCACAGTTAAACTGTTGAATTCCTCTGTAAGAAAGTGCTGCGTAAAGTATGATGAACTTGGAAAAGAAATACCACTAAACCTATAGGCCTGTCTCTTCTGTCCAGTTAGCAATTAAAGAACTAACAGCAGTAACTGGTAAGAGTAAGATGTTGATAAAAGATTGACCTCCATTTCCTGAATAACCAGTGGGCTTCACTAATTGGATGTGTGGAATGACAATTGAACAGCAACACTGTCAGCAGAAGATGAGTTGAAATTGGGTGCACTTTTATTTCATCTTTGGAAAAGAGATATGAAGCCTGGCAGAGGTCTGCTGTTTGGGGGTGAATGGAACGGGTTTTGTCCAGGCACTTCGTTTTGTAAGGCTGCTTGGATAGCCTTGCGCCGCATGTCGGAGGAGGATAATGTTGTCTTTTGGGTAGTGCTTTGAGGTCTTTCATTAGGAAAAAAAAAAAGAATCGGCAATGCATTCTATAAGTGTATAAAGCTTTCTGCTTTCATTTGTTTTAGTTTATAGTTTGTTTTGTCATTTTTCTATAGTGTTGAACAATTGTGTGTAGGTTATAAACAAGTTTAACTTGTGCAGTTTCACAATCAGGTTTTTAGTATTCTACTGTATATTTTTTTGAAATATTCTTCTTTCATAACTACTTAGTTTTACCTTCAGATTTTAGTAGTTTAAGCATTTAAAAAATACAAATAAAAAAATTTAGCTAACTATCCAATATAAAGGCAGTGGCCTGAGTTGTTTTCAGGTGTACTTACACATTTTTGCAAGATGCTTTCTTCAGTGAGTTTGTAGCTATCTTGTGAGGTCAGTTGGAAACCAGATGTGCCCCCCCCACCCCAGTTACAAATGTGAACAGTGATCCATGGGTCCTTCTGATGTAGGCCAGTGGAATGCAAAGTTGGCATGTAAAAGTAAAAAATTCTGAAGACTTTCTTTTTTTTTTTTTAGCCAGTATGTTTTTCAAAATGTATATTCAGATTTATAAACTGTGTAGCTGACATTCAAAAATTATTTCCTCAAAAAAGTCTTGTTTTCTGCCCGTGGGTATCATGCACAGGCCTCATCAAAGGTCAGAAAACATTCTCAAAACAGTGTAGCTTGTTAGCAATTTAAATAAGAATTTGTATTCCTTCATGTTAAATATTAATACTAGTAATATCATAAACCCTCTTGCATCTCATGGGACAGGAAGATTACTTGGTCAAAAGGATGTGTTTTCTTCCTTACAGGCATTATACCTTTATGAAAGCTTCAGCTGAAGTGAATCTTGCATATTTATTGACATTTCTTCAAGGAATGCTTTTTTTTCTCTGAATTTATCTACTTACTATGAAGGTTTTGGCACCCACAATTATTTAGTCAGTATAAAATGTTTAAGAACATGATTATATTTTGACAGAATAGAATTTTTCATACTTCTGGTGGAAAAAGTATTTCTATTATCTCAGGTTTTGTGCAACTTTTGGCTAAAGACGTTCTTAGTCTCAGTATTTTTCCACTGCTGTTTAATATTAAAGGACAACAGGATACACAGCTTAATTTCATTTTCACCTTCAATATATGAAGATGTTTGGGGTCTTTATTTCAGTACATGCAGCTTGCACCACATTTTTCCACAGTAAGAGTTAAGAAAGGAATCAAAAATTTTATTCATGCTATAAAGAAGTATTAGGTTGAATTTGCTTTTTCTGCACATAGCACAATCTAGTAGATTATTTTATTGGTTAGTAAGCGCTGTTCTTTGATTTTTGCAGTTAAATATTTGCATTGCAAGTTAAGTTGTATTGTAGCCATCTACAAATGAAACTACAGTTCCTGATCTATTTAAGATATCTGCTGAATAACATAGCCTGTTTCCTGATGGCAAATAATATGCTTATCTATGTAATTCATCCTGTTAGATAAGATTTGTGTTGCTGCTGTAAAATTGTATTAGAAAAAGCCACGTGGGTTTAAGAAATTGATATCTTAACCTGTTTGGTATGTTTAGACAATACAAACTGCTGAACTCCTGTGAAAACAGTTTCCCCAGGACTTACTGTGGAAATTCTTTCCAAGTATGAATGCTGATGCGGAACTTGTGTGCAGCAGCTAAAAAGTTCCTGCTTTTTAGAGGCTCGTGTGGATTTTCTGTGTAAACAAGCATTGTCCAAGATTATAAGCAGGATAAGTAATTCTGTGGTCTTCAAGGATATACTCAGAGGTTCTTGAGGCCTTGCAGGGCAGCTGGAGCATTGGAACTTAGATGAGTTTGCAAAGTTACCTGTGGTAGGATTGGATGACAGCCAACTAAATTAATGTTGAGTTATACTGTCCTTTATTGCCTAGAGCAATATTCCAACTGTTGTTGTTAATCATAGCTACTGCTTCAGTTATACACAAGTTACGCCTAACCTAACACTTGCAACGAAATGGCACTTGCGTACGAACAAAAACCATGCCAGCTCAATTCACGTGCTTAACTGACCCATTACTACAAATGTAACTACTACTACCAGCACCTCCCCATAGCAACACCATGGGAGCTGTCATCCCCATGCGCACCCAGGGGGTGATGAGGAGGTATCTGCATGGATAGTTGCCGTCAGCTGTCACTCGTCTGGGGGTAATCTGACTGATGTGGACCAGGGTCCATATATGTAGCTTCTCTCGGCAACGACTGAAGGCAGGGTCGTCCCTTCTTGCTGCTCAGCAGTCAGCAACACCAGCATCTCCAGAGGAACTTCCCCAATACGGGCCTGCCACAACTTGTGTGTTGCATAGCTTGCTTAATCAGATATTTTTTTGGCAGACCATGCCATTATGCTGTTAGTTTTGACTATGGACCTTACAGCTCAACCATTAGTGTCGTTTCTATACAGTCATCTTAAAGTCACAGTTCAGACACTTGTGTCGGGCAGTTTAAGTGCCCCAGGAAGGCTGTTCAAACTCCACCGTAGATTGTAGACTTGCATATAAGGTAAGTATCTTGTTCAATTTCCAAGTGAGAAGTGCTGAGTGTTTTCAGTCTGTGGTGTAAGGTGGAGTGTATATGCTACCCAGTGGCCTCTATACGGGAAATATGAAAAGATCAGTGTCTTCACTGAAAAAGTGTTTAGTGATCACTAAATCAGAAGGGGTTGAAAATGATTGCTGCAGATCTCACCTACGTGCCCTCTACAGTGATAGTTTGCGAGCTGTGACAATGTATCACTACAGAAGTCTCCCACAATTTTTGACGATAACCTTAATGAAAGCAGGCATCCAGTATGGGTAATGGTTTTTAGAGGCCAATGTTTGATACACACTTGCAACTAATGTTAGAAAACTTAATGTTTGAGGTTGAATTAGGCTTTTGATAAATTGTAACCAGTGTCAAAGACAAATGTGCCCTGGGGGCTTGCTGCTTGTAGTCCTGGTTCTAGTATAGGTCCAGGATAGGTCTCAGGCTCTTCCATAAATAAAGAGATCCTTGTATCACTGGATTCTTGTATTAAGCTGCGCCATGTGGCATTATTTGGATTCTCTTTATGCTTCCAGCTAAATTTTTCTTTGGTGTCTTTGGCAGAAGCAGCCATCAGCTCTGCCTGTCTAGCCATAAGCATATTTTCTTTGCAGCTACAAGGAGTAAACTAAGGCTCTGGGAATGTCAGTAGCGTGTGTGTCATGTGCCACCGCATCTCAGTGCAAGGACTAATTCTTCAGGTATCGTTGGGAATCTCCGGTCTTACCTGGCCCCTTGACCTGTGCGTTCCTGTCAGTTCGCTACTGAAAAACTCCCTTTCCTGTGGTCTCTGTCAGCTGAATCATGGAAACCATGAATGGAACCATGGAAAAATGGAAATCATGGAAAATGAGGCTGGGAGGCATCTCAGTAGAGTGTCTGGTCTGAGCCCTGGCCCGGCTTAGAGAAGTGCTGACTTTCTGACCAGGTTGCTTAGGATGGAAATATTCATGTCTCAGACCGGAATCTGTATTGTCCTGCTCAAAAACTTGCACGCTTATCTCTCTCAAAGCAAAAATAAGTTGTAACTCACTGATATCTTTCTCACCTGCAATAGACCAGCAACTCATTTCACTTTCTACCTGCCACGTTTTGAGATAAAAGAACTGGGCCTATTGCAGTGAATATGAGAATGCTCTTCCATAAATTGCTGCGGTAGTTGCGTTAAGAGTAATACATGTGTTGCTTTGTAATCGAATGATCTGGCTGACATGGTGTCTCAGTTTCTGTAGTCTGATATGCCAATTGCATGCTGGGACTGAAGCAGTGTCAAGGAGAAAATACAGAAGGAGATAAGACTGTAGCTAGTTGAGTTAGCTATACTGAAACGGTTTTCTAAAACAGCAATAAAAATGGAGGCAATTGCAGGCTTTAGCTACTGAAACTTTTTAGCCAGACAAGCCCTGTAAGTGACAGAAGGAATTGTCTCTGGATGAAAGCGCTGTGCCCACACACTTCTGGGCTGTTAGGTGGCTAAAATGGGTGTTTCATTTCTTTCTTCAGAGTGAATTTCTGAAAAGAAGTTATTCTTAAAGGTACAAAATTTACCTGTAACATTTCTGCCAACATAATAGAGAATCATATGAAAACATAGCCAGTTTTGCTTTACCTGTGAAAGTATGTTACATCTGCAAGTAGTGTTTATTTGTGTATTTGTAGTACTGCTGTGATCTGAAATGCGTTGACTGAATTATAATTATTTTACTGTTCTCCAGCTTTTGAACAGCAACATTTAAAATCATAGATATGTTACTACTTTAGTGGTGAAACTTTACATACCTTACTGGTTTGCTTTCTCTTTTTAGGTGTCTTGGCTTTTTAATCCAACAAGAAGTGAAATAACAAGTCTAGATAGTGGAAATATAGATGACATTTTAAGTGAGTACTTTGAGTTTGGCTTTTTTTTCTTTGTATGTTTGCAGTCACTTACCTGTGTGAATCTTGCAATGTTATTAAATGAATATGCATACCTTAGCTTTGAAAATACGAATTGTAATCGGCATAGAAGTATTAAATGCCTGTGATCAAAATTAGTTGTCTGAACTAATGTATCGCCTAACAAATTACTTCATTGTAATGTCAATGAGGATTTGAAGTGTCTAAGAAAAATACTCAGTATCTTGTTTATAGATGGGAATGTTTGATGACATAACCAAAATCTGTCAAGAGAGCATTTTAAAAGTTCCCCCCAAAATAGCAGGAATGGAAACCCGTAGTGATAGATCTTAAGTATCTTGCTTGTTCAGCTATGTTTTTCCTCAGGTTAAGCGTTGTCCTGATTCTGGTGGTTCATAGAAAGGAAATTCATAAATTAAACAGATGTGTACTCCTCGTCTGAAATCTTTCTTTGAAAAGTGTGCAGTTTGCCTGTATCTGGTTGTCTTCACAGGACAAACATTATTACATTGTTTCAAATATATTCAGAAAAAAATTTTTATATTCTTTTATTTAGGTCTGTACTAGAATCTGCCTACTATTGCAGGATTGCTTTGTGTAGTAAATGGATCATTAGGTGATCTGTTTGTAAATACCTTCTATACAGTGGAAAATATAGAATCCTTTTGTAAAAATGTTACTCATAAAAGGGGATATATGCCAAGTGTAAGTACTTTTCAATTTTATCCTATTACTTTCAACAAATACTTTATGCCTTGGAGGTAGCCCTGAATGGCTCTGTGCTTGTTAATTTCCTGTTCACCACTTGCATTCCTTGCTGATAACGAAAATCTTGAAGCCATAATTTTAATCAAAACTGTAGTTTTTCCCAGCCGCCTCAGGAGTCGTCTTTTCCAGCATATTGTCTTTTTCAGGCTTCCAATATCTTAATCTTCACTTGTAACTGCTGTGTTACTGCCAATAGTGTAAATTTGTCTAGCAACACTTCTGCTTTATAAAGCTGTGGCTGATATTCTGTAGTTCCAGTATTTATTTCAAGGTTGGTTTTTTGTCTAGGCTGCTACTTCTTCTAAAAATCAATTTACAGTACGGTTGTTATATTGTGTAAAGATCACAATTTATTTTTGGGCAGGAGATTTGTCCTTCTAGTTTTGATACAGTGTCCTTTTTTTTTGGTATGTGAAAAATAGCGTACAGGAGCATTATTTCACTACCTCATCATATATATCCCTATGGTATTGTGTTTTTTTCAAGCATCACTTAGCATTGTTCTTTTTTGGGGACTGAAGATTTCTCTGCTACCTTTTGCCTTAGTATCCACCTTCTTAGCAAGTAAGGCAGGTAAGGACTGACCAGAGCAAGCTGCACAGGCAGGCTGCATTTTGGTCGTTCTTCTAACCTAAACAGTTGACATTTCAGCTTTTAACTGTTTGTTAACAGTTATGAATAATCTAGGTAATGCTTAAAAGATATACTGGAGTACAACTTCTAGCTTCGAGTTCCTTAATTTTAAATCCAGAATTACTTTTTGTCTCATGTGTCACTTATTACTACTTTTGTGTCTTAATACCTTAAGTATTGACATTTTTAATGTCTAATATATCAATAAAGTCAATAAAATACTTGACTGAAGGCCTCTTTCATCACTTTCCTGTTTCATATAGACTATATTTCAGATAAGACTTATCCTAGCAGTTTTCTAGCAATCAGACTAAGCTGGATGCTGAATAATCTAGAAATATATACTTCTATAGTTTTTGTGTGTATATTTATAATCTCAGATAAAAGCACTAAGAAATTTGCCTCACAATGTGACATTGTTTTTTTCTTTTTTTCTTTCCTCTCAGACAATGCAGATGTTGCTTTAGTTAATTTTTATGCTGATTGGTAAGTTGTACAAGTTTTGTCTCTGTGTTTAAACTTCTGTCTTCTGAAAACTGTTTGGCTATAGTTTTCTAATTGGAAATGCTTTCAGACTATTCTTTACTGGGTTTTTTATGTCCTGATTACTTCCCCTTCTGCTGTTCTGCCATCTTTTAGTTTCATTCAGGGCTCCTGTCAGAGGAAAAAGGCTTCCACAGTAGTATGGAATATCATGCTATGTAATTGATTTTTTTTTTCTTTTTTTTTTTTCCTCTTGACAAGACTTAGCTCTTTAACATAGGATAGTCTAAAATAATTCCATTTTTTTATATGTTGCTCCCACGCGTGTGTGCTAGAAAGAAAAAGGCTTGAAATTACACTAAAAATCAAATCCTTCTCTAATCTGGAAGACCTTCCATGTGGAGAACTAGAGAAATTATAATTGAGGGGTGAAATCTGAGCAACTGAAGAAGGAAAGAATTTGCGGCCAGATTGGTTAGACATTGTGAAAGACATACTTAGAGGGACCTGTTTACTTGAAATTATGGGTTTTTTTTTAAAAAAAACCTTGCATACAAAAATAATTGTTAGAATTAATTTAAGGACCATACCCCTTATTTTTCTTTTATTGTATAAGAAGTAATTTTAAATGTTCTGTTCTGCTTCACCATTAATATTTTTTAAAGAATCTTTAGCAAGGAAAAACCAGAAAAGTATTCAGAGAGAATAAAATTTTACGTGCAAATTAATATAGAAAGTTAGATTAGAAAAATAAATAATTTTCTGTCTTCCTTGATTAAAGTAATCTTGGATGCAAATAGCTTTATAATGTAAAGCAGTATATAAACCAAAGCACTACAGTTTTAAATATTCCTCTCCCAGCTGTTTTGCTTTGTGAACATAAAAGGTTGGCCTTCAGAATCAAAGGTTGTGTAGGTGATTAGACTTCTGATTCCTTTCACCTCGTTCACATCCCATTATATGTCTAGGTCTGTATGGCCTAGGAATAGCAAGTGCACAGAGCTTTACATGAAAAATTTATACTTTACTGCTAATTCATTCAACTAGTAGCAGGCTAATTTTAATTGCTTTTAAAAGTGATTTTGAAAAATTCATACCCAGTCTTTTCATATAGAATGAAGTTCTCAGTAAAGTTTTTTTAATGCCTTCATTTTAAACTTTGCATAAAAATAGACATTATACTAATTTAAATCAGTTTAACCTTTGTATAACCTGTCATTTTATAGACAAATTTTAAGTTCAATTAGTTTGCATCTGTTCATTTGCTACCACAGACTAAATTGATACTAGGCACATTTAAACCAATAGAATTTTTCTCTAGAGAGATTGCATTAGTTTACTGAGCTATTTGTTTGAAATGTCTTTCTTTATAATGATAGTACAACTAAGTAACTCATTAAGTTACTACGTCTAATATCTTACCTGTTCTGTATAGAATTATGTTGTAAAGGTTGCCTTTTAAAATAAGTAAATAAATTAAACTTAAGATGGTTATTTTCAGTTTGTGTTCTGCAGATACCTGGTGGATCATAGACTGCTTCAAAAGGTTTTATTAAAGATAAACAAGGAAAGCAAACCTATGGAGAGTAAATTTAATACACTGAAATTTGGGGTCAGCATTGGCATTGAAAAATCACTTTTGGATTTTGCAAAAGACAAACTGAAGGAGGCTAAAAATCCATGTTCTGACACTTCTGTGATAGAGGGAAGATACTAATACTTTAAAATTTGATGTAGCAAGGCAACAAGCGTCCTGTTTTACGACCTTATTAGCACAGCTCTTTCTGCAAATCCCCACTGTTATCAAATCCTCTGTAGAATAGGTTTGCTTTGAATTTGAAGATTTGCATATGCTTGCGAGTTGATTCACATTATAGTAGGCCATAATTTTAAAACACTACAGCCTTTATTATGATCATTACGTGTAGGCATTCAGAAACAACCCCTCAACATAGTGTACTGCCAGCCTATGATGTAATGTGACCTTTAAATGAGAATAGATCAGTTTCGCTGATGTAGATACTCTGCTGTAAGGGTGGAGAATAGTGAGCGACAAGGAAGCCATACGTAACATATACATGCTACATAAATGTGTAGCATACAGTTGTGCTGCCCAGAGTCAGGTTTCTTTCAGAAAATGGCCTTAAGTCCTGTTTGTATTTTGAGAGCAAAACCTGCCTCTTCACTTGAATGTTTGCTGTTGCAGACATAAGTGTGTCCCCAGGCTATCACTGTTAAGTTTAAGCAGGGCTTCAGTGCCGGCTGTTTTATTGCAAGTTGGTTCCATGAGGTCTCATTCTGACTAATTCTACAGTGCCATTATATGTCTTCAATTTAAAATTCCACCATGTGTTTAGAAGAACAGAATATAAAATAATTTTATTGACATTAATAATGGGCTTGTGCACTAATGTTACCCTGAACTCCCCAAAGCCACCAAAGCATCTTTACAATCCTACAGCCTTTTCCATGGGCAGAAAGAGGCAATTTTTTTCAAAATCTGACATGACTGGAAGAAGGGACCCATGGGATTCTCTTTGTTCCTAGTGCTGTAGTAGCAGTCTGTTCAAATTCTACCAAACTTGAGCAGTAATAGAAGAAGCAATATTATAACTTCTATTGTTGACCTGTATAAAGTTATCTTTGTGTTATTTCTTGGAGGTGATTGCTGCTGAATAATTGAATCTCAACAATCCAAGTAACTTCTACTATATTTTTAAAATTACTTCCCCAGGGATAATTCAGGTAAAAAAAAATGAAGAACAGACTTTCTGAATAGCATGTATTTCCTAAAGGCTTATAATTGATTAATGGTGCTTCTTAAGCAGATAAAGCAGGGGGGCGCATCTTGAACTATATATTCTTTTAGAATGACTTTTTTTCTACCTGAATTATTCAAGTTACTTTTGAACCTATTTTTATTCATTCAGTTACTGGAATGATTACAAGTAGATGTTCTTTTCCAATAGATTTTTTCTTTTTCCTTCAAAGATTGAAATATTCCCTGAGCCATCAATTAAAATAGTTCAAATTAATATTTTGAAGTTGTAATTTTATGTTCTATCCACAGGTGCCGCTTCAGCCAAATGTTGCATCCTATTTTTGAGGAAGCGTCTAATGTAATTAAGGAAGAATATCCAGATAAGAATCAAGTGGTGTTTGCTAGAGTAGACTGTGATCAGCATTGTAAGTAAATCCCGACTTAGGTTTTTCTGTGCTATCCTGCCACTAAGTTACTCATTGTACTGAAGAATATTCTAGACAGCAATTTAAAGTGTAGTTGGACCTCCCCTGTCATTTAGCCCAGAGTTGCTTCTATGCATCAGTGAACCTGTTCTTCCAAATTTGTCAGGTCAATCTCCAGTGTTGCTTTCTCATTGCATCTGTAAACATGCATTTATATCTGTTCAGCCTGTCTCATTTAATGGGGGGAAAAAGACCTGAGATTATAAATTGAATTGGCTCATTGAAGGGTCAGAGAAGCACTAGGGCTACGATGTTGCGGGTCTTCACAGCCAAGGAAAGGGAGGAGATCAGAGCTTTTCTGCTTTGTTGTGAAGTAAAATGTAAGGAATGTCTGCTACACATTGAAAGACAAATTTGTAGTACTGAGGTTTTTATTATAGTGCTTTTTATAATACAAGATCTAACTTTTCTGTTTTATGCTTCTGGAAGAACAGCACTTGCAGATGTAGTTTCTTTACAGTGACTTCTGATTCCCAAAGAGTAGCATCAGTTGCAAGTGGCTTCAAATCCCAGCAGAAATTCAGTTCCAACCAATACTGATTATAATATTTGGGCTTTACAAAAGTGTTAATTTGTAAGAAGAATCACAGTTGGAAATTGGAGGAATCACTGTACAGAGTTATTAGTCTGTATCTGTAGCATATCCCTGGGACTTACCATTGACCTAATAGTTTTGGTTTAGTGCTCTGTTACAAAAAACCTAAAGAGAGAACCTTATAGGACAGAAAGAAGTCAATTGCATATCTGTGAAAAGTAACTCATTTCATTTACCTTTTTCTTTCCCATTTTGACAATCTAACTTTTTCAGTGCTAGAGAGGATTTTTCCCTATAATGAGAATTCTTGGCTTGAAGCGTCTTGGTTCTTACTTGCATATTTAAAAGTCAGTAAGTCCACTTGAGCACCTTCCACGGGCACCATTTTGTGCTCTGTTTTGTATGCATGTAGTTGCCCAACAGAAAGACCATGTCTTGTGATCTTGAAAGAGATCTCAAGCATAAAAAAACCCCCAACTTTTAAGGGAGCAAACAGTATCAACTCAGTTTCTGAAATGTAAGATAAGATGTTTCTTCAAACTGTCAGGAGTGGCTAAGGAGATTCTGTTTTGTCCCTTCCCAAAGATCAGTAAGACCAATTCATGACCACAGGAAACTTAAATGCCTCTGGTATGAAATCTTCGAATCACTGGGATATTGGACTCCCTTTATAGCCCCAGCTGGGAAGGAGACATGACAGTGTTCACCTAGGGTATGTGAGCAGCTTTGAAGCGTTCAGCTGCCTTCCTACAGTGCAGTGGTAGGGACATGTTGGCGAACTGTTACAGAAGTTTGAACGTACATATTCTTGAAGAGAAGACACATGGCTGTAGAATCTCCTCCTCTGAGCAAATGTCTTCTAGTGTCTTGAATACAGTGTAGAACAGTGCACTTGTGTAATTGCCTGTAGCATTTCCAGAGCAGCAGCAGAATGGAGAGGCGTGGCTATCCTTAATGTGCTTCACAAGATATGCTTTAGTCTCTTTGACTCATAAGTCCAATAGTATTTTTCTCTTTCTCGTTACAATGTTGTCTGTGTTAAGTGAATGTTTTCCTACCTCCTTCCTGAACAGCCTTTTCTAGAATCACAGATTTTTTGGGGGGTTGGTGGGATTTTTTTGGTTTGGTTTTTTTTGGCATTGGGGTTTTTTTGTTTGTTTTGGGGTAGGGTTTTTTTGTTTTGATGGGTTTTTTGGGACCTGGAATACCTTCCCAGATCTCAGATGCTTAACTACATCTTCAGCTTCTTTCTTTTTCACACTTGGTATTCTCTTCTATTTCCAATCATCTGTCTATACGGTGTGTGCTTGGGAGATCTTAACCAAAAGCATAGAATTAAGTATTCAAATTTGCCATCCCTAAAAAGTCAATTTTCGAGTAAGGCAATGAAATCATTTGGAGGAGTATATTGAAGGCAAAGGCTGATAGGTGGTCTTTGCTGAAGTTTTGTTATTGAGCTTTTTGTCTGTCTTTGTTCTGAGATCTGCTGCAGGATCTACATGGATGAACTACCCTTGATCTTTTACCACTCCAATTGTAGAAAATAAATGCAGTTGTAGCAAAGATTCTGATTGTTTTGTATAGGCTTATTAAACCAGTCACTCTACATACTTGAAATTACTTTTGCATATACTTTTGTATGCTATCGCTTTCATTGTCTAAAAAAACTCCCACCCCCCCAAGTACTTGAAACACTTGAGAAGCTTGTTGCTTGATGTTCTCCTCATGTGCTCATTGAATGGAGCTCATCAGAGCTTGTTAGGGAGACCTAAGGCCTGGATGGTGGAGCAGATGCAACAGCAGAGATTATCTTCCTTCCCCTGGGAGTAGGTGTAGTGGGCTAAGTAGTATTAGGCAGCCAAGAGTTTTGGTCTTTCTTTTTGTTACTGGAATACCATGAGTTCTCTGTATTTACTCTTTATGTCCTTAATTTAAGAAGTAGATGAGCATGACTTCTGCTGCAAAAGCTGTAAAATGTGAAAATTAAAAACAAAATCCTATAATGACAGACCAAGTCTTTTTTCCCCAATTTGCATTGCCTTTTTGAATTAAAATAGCAAAGCTGTGTATGTCAATGTCATTCCTGGTTTCTAGAGTTTATTTGCTGGGTTGTAAGCAATGATACGTTTCCTGGCACACAGTTATTGGTATGTCCTAAAGTTTTAAGTATTTTAACTTTAATTTTAGTGTATGTGGTAGCAGCTTTTTAGTAAGAGGGTAGATGTTACTGTATTATCCAGTTTGCTGTAGTAGTTTACTAAATGTTGGAGTCAAGATTGTTATTGTCTTTTTTCCCTGTTTTACCTTTACATATTTTTAGCAACACTAGAAGGCTTATGCCAATATTTTGGGGTTTGTTACGCCTGCAGATTTCATACCCCTAGTAGTTCACTATTAGGATGATATTCTCAAGATGGTAGATTATTTGCATTACAAATGATCCATTTCTTTTTGAAGCCAAGACTCTGTAGGGAATCCAAATAGCTGATTTTAGTCCACTCAAAAACAGCTTTCAGAATGGTCAGCCAGGCATAGATACTTTCCGTTTAATGCACTATTATTGAAGCACACTGCAGGGCCCAACAGCTCACATCAGCTTCTGAGGGTAAAGCAAATTAAAGAGAATTATTGATGCACTGCCAAATGTTTGATGCTTAATGACAAAACCATCATTCTGTCTGCACTTATAGCCAATATAAAGATGTTTTTCTGGAAAGTGATAGGCTCCAGTGTCATTAAATACAAAATATAAATATTAACACTATATTAAGCCTCTGTATGTGTTATATTTTACATCAGTTTTTAATATTGTGGAAGATAGTTATAACTGAAATGTGTAAGTGAAGTCATCAGGCTGTCTTTAAGTTGGTGTAGAACATGCACTAAAGGTAAATCCATTGAAGCAGGTACTCTTTCAATTTCCAAGACCTCATGCTTTTATAACGTATAAATACCTAAGTTCCACTACATTGTTTGCAGTTAAAATCTTTGGTGGTTTTGGTGTGTTTGATTTAGTAATTCACTTACCTTAAAAATTACGCACCTCTATTCTAAGTGTAATACCTGGTAAAAGTGACCTTCCATATAAAATTATAGGAGATCTTTCTGCATATAAATTATTGGAAGGTTTTGTTTTGGTGGGTTTCTATTTTGGCTTGCTTGTGGGGTTTTTGTGGGTTTTTTATCCATTGTGTTAAGCAGCAGTGTTGGAAACTTACTTGGTACCATGGATTTCCTGTGTTTCTGTTCTCTGTGAGTGAATATTGCAATATAGAAGAACTCATGTTTCTGGAGGAGAGTTTGTATTTTGAATAGTTTCTGTGAATTCAATATTAGGAGATGCGGTACAGAATTCTTATAAATTAAAATGTGTGTTGGGGGTTTAGTTCTACTGCACCATTCTTTCCTTTAGTTTCTGAGTTAAAAAATAATAGCTGGTTTGAATAAGTCTTGTGCTTCCAAACAGACAACAACTTCTCTCCAGTGGGGTGTTGAGAGATGCTTTGCTAGACAGACTGTTTAGGGAACTCTTGTTCTTTCTTTCAAAACGTCTATGAGTAGCACTCTCATGCAGTGAGCTGCTGATCTCTCTGGGTCCAGCCATTCCTGTAACATGTGCTAATGTTATTCTTTAGAGAGTTACTTAGATTGTATTGCTACTATGCCTTTGGTAAGCAAAATAACTCAGTACAATAACAAATCTGGAAGTTCACAAATGAACTATAAATGAAACTGTAAACAAGCATGAGGACTTCACTGCATTCCTGCCACTTTGCCTAGAAAAAAAATATTGGTCTGAAAGCCATCTTTGGATAAAATAAAAAGTGGAAGTGATTCAGAGAGGTTGTTGATGGCTCTCCTCAGGAGAGCCACTTTGTTAGCCTGTCAGAAAAGGTTATGGGATACCTACTGATGAGGCCCTGCTAAGAGCAGGCATGGCTGTTGTGAATGCTCCTTTGCAGCAGAAGGTGGTCTAGATTTGCTGTTTCCCAGCTTCTTAGTAACTGAGCTTGATGTAGAACATTGATATTCTTGTACCTGTTTTAGTCCAACATACAAGTCACCAGTGTCACAGTCATTGGGGTAGGATGCCTAGTGTAGGTGGTCTCCCAAGGTCCTTCCTAATTCTGCTTCCTATTAATATTCCTAGGTCTTTGTGTGCAAGTGTCATGAGAGGAGTAATTTAGCTGGGGAGAATTAATGCTGTATTATGAAATACTTAACAATAAGGTGAATGTAGTGCTGCATGTAGGAAAGAAGGAGGCAAAAAGGCCTTTTAAGTAAACTTAAATTGAGAGAGAGAGAGAGTAAACTTAAATTAAGTGAACTTAAATGAAAGGTACCTATCAAAGACAGATTTCATTTCTCATCTGTAGTGTGCCCTGGCAGGTGGCCTGAGAGACTTGAAAAGATGTGATTGATCTCAAGTGAGCAAGTGTAATACTCACTTGGTAGTCCCAGCTTCAAATATACAGCTGAAGGAATTTGTTACCTTTGAGATGGAAGGTATTGCACAAGGGTGAGGAAAAGTTAAGATGATTTGACACAAAAAAAGATTACTGTTAGATCTGGTAAATTCAAGCTATATATATCTCTATATAGCTTGAATTTGCACATATAGCTATGCAACTCCTATACCTATCATGTAAAAACAAAATTAGAAAATGCAGTAGCTTGGGTTTGTGCTAGCTCTTCCTCAGACAACATGAAGACCTTCCTTAGAAAAAGGGACACTACAAGTATTTTCATAAAATATTTTTATAGGGTTTGAGTTTTAGAACTTTGATTTTCTTCCAGATAATTTTTCAGTCTATTGTAGACCTTTGGCATGTAAATTGTTTCAGGTGGTGCCTTATATTATAACATGGGCATTTAGGATAATGACCAGTCTTGTTCAAACCCTAGTGGACATGGTTTTTTGGAGCCAGTCCTGTAGACTTAAATTCTAAATATTTGTTTGGTGGTGGTATGAATTATGACCCTGGAAGACTTAAGACAGTGGACTGAGTTAATGGTGGGGTGATACCCTGACCCTTGTAAATATTGCTGGTCCTTCGGTGGGAAGGACCTTTTTCACTACATTGGAGGAGGAGCCTACTTTGCTATAGTGTGTCTTGATGCAGTGTTTCAACATAGTTGTCATTGTACATTTAATTTAGTGACAGTGGACATGAGATTCTTGATGATGTGATTTGATTATACTAGCTGAGGTCTCAGGACAGCGTGTTGTGCTGTTAACCTAGAGTGATGAAGCCTGAAGCCATCTGGGAATCAAGTCACAGGCTGCATGTTTACTTGAAGCTGTAGTTTAGGTAAAGTGTATACATGCCATGTGAAAAGCCTGACACACCCTCAAAATGTGGGTTTTGGCATTCCTTTGAATAGAGGAACAAATGATGCTCAGTCAACAGAGAAATGGCTAACAGGGCAAGAGATATGGTAAAGATATGGATCACAAATGATAGCTCATACAGGATGTTTTCTTGGAGAAGCTTGCTCAGAAGATAATGTGGGAGACTGTCTTGGAAGACATGAGTGTAAATGTCAGGCTGCATATAAAAGTTTCTTTCAAAACAGCAACAAAAGCTGCTGTCTCATTCCTATTGTAAGAGGCTGCTTTGCTTTCTCTTCAGTAGTTCAGGAGAAGTATCAATACAGCCTATCTATGAAGAGAATTGAGTGACTGCGAAGATTTTCCTCTTAGACTGTGTGGAATGAATAGTAGAAAACAGTCTGGGCAGTTTAGAAATGGTTGGATGCCAACAGGTATACATGCAGAACAGGGAGCAGAGAATCATTTGAATTCAACAGTTACTGCTCTGCTTGAAATTTCTGATTTGTAGAAGATCATCAACTATGTCAGTAGCTTCCTGTTGTAACTAGTGTGAAACTGTTCCAGGTGGCACAGACACTAGGCTTGTGATTTAATGATTAATTGGGCAAAATACAAACTCAAGGTTTGTACCTTTTAGGTACCTTAGTACCTGAAGAAAATGTAAAATTGTAGCTGGGAGAATTTTTTTTTCTTCTTTAGGTATGTTACCCTTATCTGTTTTAAAGACCTATTTTCATCAGAAAATGGACCATGAGAATGTCTGGATTTTAGATTTAATTTAGGATTTACTATAACTAATACGATCTATGAATGAGTTCAAGCAATATTCCATGTATTTGCATTGTGTATTTCCAATTTTAAAAGGAATATAATTTTGTAGTTGCTCTGCTTATGCTAACTCTACCTGTATCAAACGCGAGGGCTTAATGAAGCATTTAAGGTTTATTCTATTTGACTTTTGAATGAATTCAAACAATTTTTCATGTACTTGCATTTTATATTTTGTAAAAAGATGGTTTTCAAATACTTACTTGTGTAGGACTGTCATCTCTCTGTGTTAGTTCAAATATCAGTATTCATGGAATCTCAATGTAATTTGTAAAGAGCATGCAAGTTCTGACTTATGAAATAATGTTTGAATTCAGTCTTGACAGTGGGCATTTTATTACCAGTAATTTTTTTATGCAACTTCAGTACTTGATGAAGATTCACATCCCTAGGTAACTGCAATCTCCATCTCTGAGAACCTTCGAGACCCCCTGAATGCCCGTTCGGCAACCTGTGCATCCTTCTATAACTGTGGAAATAACCTGAAGGGAAAAAGTCCGTGTTATGAAACAAAGAAGTGTAGTTTTGGTCTTCTCTTGCTGTGGAGTTCTGTAACGATAAGTCTTTAATCTCAATGTGTTTCTGCGAAACCTTCATGTGTAGTGCTCCGTGTCTCTTATCAGACCCTGGTCAAGTTTTGATAGACTGATGTACCATCAGACCAAAGGTCCTTCTATCAACAGAAAAGAAGGGCAGCAAATGCCTAGTTGCTGACATTGTTTGTCTTCTGCTGAGCAAATATAGTGATTCCTCCCCTGCAATACTTGCCACCGTCTTGCAGGTAGCTCTTAGGTACTTTAAGTAAAAAATGATGGAATTTAAAGGAAGAAAAAACTATTGATCTAATATGTGTTAATGTTGAATATATTGGCATCTTCCCTTGAGAAATTTGTATTAACTTGAAATAAAAGTATTCTGAATTGAGGACATAAAATGTCTTATCCTTAATTTTAACTGCAATTAGTGCATTCAGAAACTCTTCTGGGATGTTTAGGAAACAGGTCAAGTCCTTTCTTAGTCAAAATTGATACGCTGTGGTATTTTATAGTGATGCAAAGCTTGTTAGGAACTGGGCTTAGCTGGTGAAGCTTTTAAGCTTACTGGTTTGAGGGATGTTAAAGAACTTTTTTTTTGTTGAGTAGATATGGTTCTTAATCCTTTGCTGTGTGCGTTTTGTTTTCAGTTCTCAGACTCATTGAAGTTGTGCAGCTGGTACAAAGATTATTTTCAGTGACTAAAGCTGCAAGTGATTAGTAGTGTTTTAGCAGCAATTAAAACTACTGATGATTTCACTGAGAGTTCTCCAGGCAGCAGGGAATTTAGGTTTTTTGTTTGTTTGTTTTGTTATCTCATAGAAATCTGAAGGAGGTGGAGAGCTTCATGTGCTGGAGGACAGTTATGGGTGCAGTTCCATAGGGGAATGACTTATTTCCAGTTCACAGGGTTTTAATTTTCATTTGCAACTAAGAGGTGTTTGTTAGCTGCCCAGTTTCAGCAGTTTGCTCATGACAACTGCCTCTAAACAATGGTTTTCACAGGACTGATGTCTTCATTCTCTTTAAAAAAGAGTAAGTGTAAGACAGAAAGCAGATCTGCAGCTGGGCTGCATGTATAGATGTGAATGAAGAACTGTCTTGAAGGGAATGCTGACACTGGTTGGCCAGAGAGGTGTTTGCCTTAATTTAGGAACCTGAAATTTTGTGTTCATTCAAAGCCTGAACAGCTCAGAACTGTTACAGCAGTCTTCTGGCCTTCATAGGCTTCAAGAAATACTTTGCACAGGGTTCATGTTCTCTAAAATTTAAGACATGACAATTGTATTTCCAGCACTGTAATTGAGATAAAAATCATAATTTAAAGAAAAATAGGGGATGAATTATTTTATTAAAATTTTCACAGGTGGATTAATTAACTGAGATTTGGCAAGCTTTTAAGGTTCTCATGTTCGTGTTATGCTCTTAAATTGGCTTTCCTAGTTGTTAGTAGGAAGTGTACTAAATGAGTATAGCTGACCAAGTCTAGTCTTTACTTACCCCAGATTTTGGTCATGACTTTTTTTATGAAGATCAGTATACGTGAGAAATACTGTAACTGCTACCCATTCTTTCCCCTGTGGTGGTGTTTGGTTGGGTTTTTTTAGTTTGTTCTTGTTTAAAGATATAGAACTACTGGTTCAGAGATGCCATTTACATGCGCACATATACATGTATAGGATACCATGTTCAGTGTATTTCTGTATTTGTAGGGTTTTGGTTTTATTATCTTAATTTCTTTTTAGCGGATATAGCGCAGAGATACAGGATAAGCAAATATCCAACTCTGAAACTCTTCCGGAATGGAATGATGATGAAGAGAGAATACAGGGGCCAGAGATCAGTAACAGCAATAGCAGATTATATCAGGCAGCAGAAGAGTAACCCTGTTCGGGAGGTCCAGGATTTGGAAGAAATTAGTTCTCTTGATGTAAGTCTTTCAATTTTATTCCTTCTAAATTTTTTTTTAAATGTTGAACTGGTGAAACATAATGTATTTGAAGTACGTATTTACTTTTTTGTCCATTCAGAAATGTTGTGGATGCCTTTTTATTTTTTTTTTAAACTGAGTGGAAAACTGGATCATTTCCAGTATTATAAATTATTCCAATATCATCACTTTCAACTGCATTTATTTTGTTATAACTCCACTATGAAATTACTTATATTACTTTTAATCATTTGAATAGAATTGTATGTTGTATTTCATAAGATACTTCTAACATTCCTCACTGGAAAAATATTCGCAAGGATGCTTCTCTATATAGAAAAGGCAGTTAATAACTGTGCAGAAGTTATTTCTTTTCTGTTGAATGAATGGCACCTCTGTATTTAATATCCTTAAGGAGCAATGATAGTTTTTGATAACTTTAGCTAAGTTATAATTTAACCTTTGTTTTTACAGCGCAGCAGAAGAAATATTGTTGGATACTTTGAGCAAAAGGACTCTGACAATTACAGAACCTTTGAAAGAGTAGCGAATATTTTGCATGATGATTGTGTCTTCCTGTCTGCCTTTGGGTAAGTTTTAAAATTGTTGATTGCATGACTTCATTATTGAAATTATGTTAATGATTTGTATATAACTTAATTGAATGGAATTCTTTAATACTTTCAGTGTGGCATAACTGGAGAGACTAGACCTTAACAGATAAAAACACCAAGAAGGATAGGAGGAGGGCGAAAACTCCTCCTAGCCTTAATGTTTCAACTTTCTCCTTGTTATACAGATTTACAGCAATATTTAAAAATATTATAAGATCTTCACTGGAGGAAGAAGAATAAATTGGGAGTGAGCGATTCCCTTTTTAAGTAGTATAATAAAATGCAATTATGGATTCTTTCTGCAGTGTTTAATGTGCTAGCACTAACCAATTTAAAGTGATTGGGCATTAATGTGAATGCAGTGGTTTGCAGTCTACCCATAGTTGCAAGATCAGGAATTTGCATGAGTTATACCAGCTTTTATACCACATACAGTTGCCCTGAGGGTTTTTTGAATTGGATGTAGTGAAGGATAGCGGAGAAACTGAGAGGGTGTATCAAGGTAGAAAATGTTTCATTTGTGTAAACAAAATTTGTTGTCAGTCACTAATGCCTCTTCCAGTATGTTTCCAAAAAAAAGTTTGGGGACGGGGGAGAGTATTTGTAACGTGCAGGAGTACATGTGACTTTCCTTTCCTTCAGTTCTCAATTAGGTATCCTGTGACCATGTAAGCAGCCTCGGCTATGAGAGAATAATCAAATCTTGTAAATCTGTGGTCTGTAGGTCTGTCAGTCTTATCCCCAAAGGATGGCCATTATCTCAAATGTTTTCTGATGAATGCATCCATACTTGTTCTCGGGGCAGCCAGTCTGAGTTGTTATTAGTATTTTAAATCATTTTTTGCCCTGTCATATGACTTTTCAGGAATGCCTTTAGAAAAATCATTAATAAGATAGCAATACTTTTAAGATCTCTCTGCTGTTGTTTGAGTCTCTGGTTTGCTATTTGTCAACTTCATATAATGAGAAATAGTCTCCCACCACTCAGTGTTGGATTGTTGGTTGTTGGATGCCATTCTTGAAGTAGTTACTATGGGGTTTTTATTTTTTCTTTTTTTTTTTCTTTAGATATAAGCAATAAGCAAACATAATGGAACAGATCAGAATTTGGTTATTTGTAACCTACCCGTGTAACTACAGATTGCACAGCAAGCTTGTCGTTACTCTCTTCTCCTGAGTCCTGTTCCCGTTCTTGCTTGGAGCTCTTAGTGTTTTAAAGTGCAGCCTTCCAGACAGCAACCTTAGGAACTAAATGTTTTCATCTCTGAGTGGCTGTGGTTCTCAAGCTTCCTAAAAAGTTATATGTGAAAAGACTTCCGAGGGAGATACTGGCTATATACCAGCGTGTTTCTATTCAGATTATATAAAGCAAAATGTTTCATGGTGAGCTGGCACTGATCGGTTGAACTCCTCTGACTGAGCATCCTAACAGCCTCTAGGAGGGATTTTTGGTTTTGCAGTGGACAGAGTTCAACAGGTGTATATGGTAACGTGAGCTGTCATGTTCAAACTTCTAGTAAGCTGACATAAACTCAAAACAATCAATTTGACAGGAAAAAATTAATTACTTTGCTTACTTCTGTCAAGGCAGAACTGTTCCCTGCTATGCCAAAATTATTCTGGCTTTACATAGTTGTAAAAGCTTAATTTTAAACTGTATTAATGGTACTTAGTTGCAGATCATCTTGATACTTAAAACTATTCTTCAATCAACATCCTTACAGTTCGGTTAAGATTTGAGGTGACAGCAGAGCAAGGTTAATGAGAGACGACTTGTAAGCAGAAGGAGATAGGAGGGACACTGATGAAGAGATACCAGAGGTAGATTTTTAGAAGTAGAACTTAGAGAGGGATAAATTGAAAATGTTTGTAGACACAGAAGAGAATGGCCTTGTGCCATTGAGCCATAGCATAGGAAGCCAGATGCAGAAAACCAAAACAAACAGCCAGAAAATACTTTTATCTTAAAAGACTATGATGAACTGTAGATAACTCATGGAAAAGAGTGACTAATCTAGGAACTGGTTTAATTTTATGTTAGCAAAACATAATTTTTTGTTTGTGTGTTTGGGGTAGGGAGTGGATGCTGGTTCCAGGAAGCTCACCTTCTATGTTACTGCTTCAAGAAGAGACAGAATGCAAACTAAAGCGTTTCCATTTTGGTAGTTGTTTTAAAAAGGTGTATCTTCAGGCATTTGGGATTTTCACATCATGTCCCCACTGTGTTTGACTTATCTGAAACAAATCGGTCACAACTGCAGCTCCTGAAGTAGAAGAACACAGAAGAGGACCTTTTTGGGTTCCACCACAGGCTTACCCTAGAGTGTTTATTTCATTATAGATTATTATCAGCTTACCACGCAGTGGTCAGGCAGGTGACTTCTATGTCTTCACTTTCTTCTTATTCAGTGAAGGATTCTTTGCAATGCGAGAGGTCTACCTCAGTGACCATGGTCACAAAGAAGCCTAATTTCACATTACGGGAGCTGTCATCGTGTCTGGAATGCAAAAATGCATTTTAAAATACATGTCTCTAAACTGGTGCAAATGCTGATAGGTGTAACATACTATGCAAGACATCTTTTGCATGTTATGAGAAAAGGATAATTGGATCAAATGAAATAAATAAAATGTAGGTACTTTGAGTTAAGCCTTATGATGTCCCTTTTTTTTTTCTTGGCCCTTGAAATTGTTCAGACCCCTGGAAGATTTACCTCATCTTGCAGTGAGACAAATCGAGATATATTTACTTCTTTCTTTTCCTCCCCCTTACATCTCTTAATCGGTCTTCACTGATGCTTATATTAAGTCCACGGAAGAGGTACTATAATTGGAGAAGCTGGAACGCTTAGCTTACATTTCCCAGAGGCTGACATGTTTTCTTTTTAGCCTACGCTAAAAGAAAAAGAAATAGGTAGTTCATTTTACTCTGTTGTGGCATATGCAGTCAGTCAGTTCTGTCTTGCCAGCATGAGTTATGTTGGAACAGCCAGGCATGGGAGAGAAGAACAGAGGAGGCCTCTTTCGATGTCTGAAGGTGGTGAAAGGGTTTATTTTTGTTGAGCACTTTTTTTTCCTTATTTTTTTCCTATCTCCTGTGTTGGGTGCATAGCTGTCCCCATTTGTTTGAATAAGAGGTGATAATTTTGGGGGTATAAGTTAGCAGCTTTCAGGGCGCTCTGTTGTGACTGGGATTAAGGAACTGCGCAATATTGCAGAGGCAGAGGAGGAACTTAGTAAGGTGACATAGTAAGCTGAATGACAAGAGGAACCGCATGTGTTCTCCAGTGACACACATGCCGTATCGTCTGTGGTCAGAAACTGCATGCTGTGTCTTGTGCTCTCTACATCTGTTTTGAGGGTAAAATGAACAGTGTGGGCTTATTTGCTATCCATCTTCTCGTTGCCTGTGCACCTCAGAGCCCTTCTTTATCAGGGTAGGCAAGACATAAATTTCTAGTGTAAACAATGGAACAGGAAGAGTAAATGCAAATGAGAATCTACCTTTCTCTCCTTCCTTAAGAATAGGTATTTATATTTTTTTCATTTACATGATGATATTAATTCATTAACACTTTTCTCTGATGGTCTCTTATCCAAAACTGTACCAGCATTCATCAGTTGCACTTTGATGACTTTAGTCCACACTTCTAATCTTAGGGATGCATCTTGCTGACTCCCTTAATGCCCTCTCATCTAGTCAGGGCAAGTTTCTGTGGAGTTGCTTTACAGTTTACTTTAAAGATGAAGGATTTTAATTCTCAATTTTTGAAGGAAAAAAAGAAGTAAAGAAAGGATAGCACATTAAAACATGATATTTGGTATCTTAGTTATTTTATTTGTCTGTACCAAGACATGCTTACTGGTTGGTTTGTTGTAGGGCTATTTCAAAAGCAGAGAGATTTAGCGGAGACAATGTAATCTACAAGCCACCAGGGGTAAGTGTAACTATGTATTTTATTCTGCTTATTGTCATTATATGTGAATATGAACTAATGGAGACTATATTCAGATTATTCAGTACGATACTGCATCTCAAATCTTAATTTTATTTCATCGCTAAACAGTGTGAGGAATAGGGTCATAGAAGCTAGTGTTTCTGAGTCAGTGAAAAAGATCTCAGGATCATTTGTTGCCAATTAAGTGCACAAAACCTAAATCCGTCATTTTAAATGTCAATGTCCAGAAATGTTGTTTTTTCTTATAAACACAGTCAACTCATCATGTGTATAGGTAGATAGCTTGTGTCCTGTAGAAGTCTTAAAAATATGTGAAGTTCAACAGCTGGTGCACTTCATATTTTTCAAAGCAAGTGACAATTATGAAGTATTTTTGACTTCCACTTGCCTGTTTTTTGTGTCTTAGTTCACAAACGCTAAGAGCTGTTCTCTTCATTTAAAAAAAAATAAATTAGTAAAATTAACTATGTTAACAAACTCTCATAAACATAGTTTTACTTCAGGAAAAATTCAGTACAGAAGAAAATGTCCAAGAATTGCTTTTTAGAAACATAATATCTGAAAATCTGCTCTTTTCTCAAATTTAATGTATGAAAAGAGTTGCTTACAAAAGAGAAATAAATAAAAAAAGACAAGGGGGGAGGGAGTTTCAAACGTTTTTCTGTGAAAACAGAATTTATTAGGTTACCTAGTTTATATGGCATTTCTGAATTAAAGTGTGCTTAGTCATCGCCACAGCTTGTGAAGTCATGCTTCACTGCATGTTAACCAAAATTGTAATTACATTAAAAGATGGTAGCACTGAATTCTGAGCTAAAACTACTAGAAAATAAAGGAAAATTATTTTTATTCATGTCTCTTTGTCAAAGCAAATGTAAAATACAAGTTTTGAGTCCTGTAGGACATTGGGAGGGATTTTTAGTGAGTCTTTGTAATTATCAGCGTGAAGAAGCCTAATATCCGCATCTAGTTTATATCTAAATGGGTTTTTTAGGTATGGAAATACTATTTCTCAACCTGACCGAAGTCTAAATAGCCTTTATTTAAAGCATCCCTAATTTGGAAACAAAGTATCTTTTCAATTCTTCTTAAGTTGTCTTAAAAAGTGGAGTTAACTGCATAAATGATCATATATAGTATTTCTTTTCCTGTTGTACTTTCGTAACATAGTTAATAGGAATGTTGCATGCACAAGGGTTGAATATTGGTATACAATTGGCTTTCAATATTTATATGGATTTTGTTACTTTTATGTTGGGTAGGTAATCTTCTTTGTAGGTAGAAATGTCATTTTTATGGTTTCTCAACTAGTATATTTTTCTTTTCAACAGGAAAATGCTCCAGATATGGTGTATTTGGGCTCACTAACCAATTTTGATTTGATTTATGCATGGACACAAGATAAATGTGTACCACTAGTTCGAGAAATTACATTTGAAAATGGGGAGGTAAGAATTTTTTCTACCATTCTACTTTTGGGGTTTCTTTCTCAAAACCAAAATGTCTCTTTCAAGGTCTTAAATCCATGCCAAAGAACTTTCTGCATGCTTTGCTTTTGACAGAAAATAGCTGTCAGTTAATGTCTCTTCATTCTTTTGGAGCTTTTTGGTTAGACTTGAAGCTCACTGGAGGGAGATTTGTAGTAGTTTCATACACTACCAAAGTAAGAGGTTATAATCATGCACATAGATCGCATAAGAAGTGTCTGGTGACTTGTGGAGTGTGGACGCTTGTGCGCTAAGAATCTTTGTGTGTAAGAATACGTGTGTCTGTGAGTATGTATGGGTGTGTAACATCTTGGGTAGGTTGTATTATTCATCTAAAGTAGATATTATTTATACAGAGGTTATGACTACATATTGATTTAAGATCCAGACATAAATGGTATTTAAGTGCTTTTTGCATCCGTTATGAAAAAATGTTTCTGGTCAGGGTAGAAAACATCCATGTCAGTATGTCCATGACAGTTTGAAAGAGTAAAATAGTTGTGAACTATCCTTTAGTTATAATCAGCTTTTAAAATTTAATGTTAAAGTTAATAATAGAAAAATGTTACTGTGTTAATCACTTCGGAAGCATTATCTAATAAATGAGGACACTAAATGGTGGCTGACCATCTATGGAACTGGCAATATTATGGGAATTGTAATAAAAACCATGTGACTTTTTTTGTCAATCTGTGTTTAAGCACAGGTACCTTCTTAATCTTCTTAGTTTCACATGCTCTTTCCCTTGGTTTCTTCTTTTAGCTGTAATTCATAAGATGGAATTTGGAGGCTTACTTTTAAACATCTCTTCTCTTCTCATCCTTATTTTCATTCAATGTTTTTCTGTTTTCTTTTGTAATTTACTCCTCTTTCATCTATTTCCAACTCCATATTATAAATTTTTTTTGTAAAACAACCAACGGGGGGGAAAAAAATCTTTAGAAAATTAGCATGTTTGTAGTATCTCAGAAGGAGTTTTTATACATAGCCACAGCATCTGCTAGAAACTCTGGTGAGGTTTGTAACAAATTGCAGTATGTTGTCCACAATGGATTAGAAACCAAAGAATCAGTCGTATGATTCGTTTTCAGTTTGCACACTTATTATCCTGAATCTGCAGTGTATGCAACACTGCTGTTCTGGGCATGCACAATATGTCAGGTTACATCACAGAGGGACGGATAAGGTTCAAGTGCAATCCTCTAGTCAACCCTGCCAACTCTTATTGGAAAGTTCTGTTAGTTAAATCTTAATTGTTCATTTGCAACTCAATATGTAAAAGATGCCACATGTTAGCCTGTTTAGAAGTGTGTGGTAGATTTTCAGTGTACTTTTCCCATGGTGAAATTGGATTCTGAGCCTTAGAAGCCAAGTTTCATTACTGTGAGCTTGTACTACATTGTGTCGTGGTTTTTCTGGTTGTTCTCTCAACCCTCGATTCCTGTTTACTTATGCAGATATTTAAAATTCCATTGTGACATTTTGCCTAGCAACACTTGTTTAAAAATTTCAGTGCTGCCAGTACCCAAACAAATTTAAACGTGCCAAAACTGAGATACTTCTGCCTGCTGAAATTGTGTAGTATTTAAATGGGCTTTTAATGCATAGTGCACAATATTACAGGGTAAAAATATGAAGTGCTGTGACTGTTAAGCTGTGTTTATGGTACTAGAATACCATATAAATAAGATAAAGACAAAAATTTCTACCACAGACTTTGAAGTCGATTTTAAAAATAAAAATTGGTCTCTGTAAACTGCTGGTAGGTTTTCCCCTCACTTAATGTTTTCATTATCTGATAAGTGTCGTGGGCTGGCTAGCCAGGAAGATGCCCAATCTGAACAGAGTTCCATCATTATGACTTTAGATAACACATAGTAATTGAACTCTGAAGCCAGGTGAAGACATGAAGTCTGCTTGAGAAGACTGTCCATTTGAGAGTCAGTCCCTGTACTTTGTGAGAAAAGGCTGTTGGGATCAGTCATATCATTCAGGAGAAACCACCTTTTAACCTGTAATCAGTCTGTTCAGTTTTATGTTGTGTGAATACAATGAACCATGTAGTCTAACGGTGGTGCTGAACTGTAAGTTTTTGTCTACCTTGACTTTAGCAAGGCTTTTGACACTGTCTCCCATAACACCCTCATAGGTAATCTTAGGCAGTGTGGGTTAGATGAGTGGACAGTGAGGTGGACTGAGAATTGGCTGAAGGGCAGAGCTCAGAGGGTTGTGGTCAGCGGCGCAGAGTGTCGTGGGAGGCTTGTAATTAAGCAGTGTTCCCCAGGGGTCAGTACTGGGTCTAGCCTTGTTCAACATATTCATCAATGACCTGGATGAGGGGACAGAGTGTACGTACCCTCAGCAAGTTTGCTGCTGACACAAAACTGGGAGGATTGGCTGACACACCAGAAAGCTGTGCCACCATTCATCGAGACCTGGACAGGTTAGAGTGTTGGGCAAAGAGGAACCTAATGAAGTTCAACAACAGCAAGTGTAGGGTACTGCACCTAGAGAGGAATAACCCCATGCACCAGTAAAGGTTAGGGGCTGACCTGCTGGAAAGCAGTTCTGCAGAGAAGGACCTGGGAGTCCTGATGGACAAGTGGCAGCAATGTGCCCTTATGGCCAAGAAAGCAAATCAACGGTCTCCTGGGGTATATTAGAAAGAGTGTGGCCAGCAGGTCAAGGGACGTAACCGTCCCCCTTTACTCTGCCCTGGTGAGGCCACATCTGGAGCACTGTGTCCGGTTCAGGGCTCCCCAGTTCAAGAAAGACAAGGAACTGCTGGAGAGAGTCCAGCAGAGGGCTACAAAGACAATCAACGGACTGGAGCATTTCTCTTATGAGGAAGGGCTGAGAGACCTGGGTCTGTGTAGCCTGGAGAAGAGAAGACTGAGAGGGGATCTCATCAATGCATATATATTAATCTAAAGGGTGGTGTCAATTAATCAAGAGGATGTGACCATACTCTTCAGTGGTGCACAGTGACAGGACAAGAGGCAATGGGCACAACCTGGAACACAGGAAATTCCGTCTCAACATGAGGAAAAACTTCTTTACTTTGAGGGTGAGAGAGCACTGGAACAGGCTGCCCAGAGAGGTTGTGGAGTCTCCTTCTCTGGAGATACTGAAAACCCTCCTGGATGCAATCCTGTGCAACCAGCTCTAGCTGAACCTGCTTTATCAGAGGTTTTGGATTAGATGATCTCTAGAGGGAGGTCCCTTCCAACACCTACCATTCTGTGATTCTGTGAAAGGGTAAAAAGTTTCTCAAAGGCATACAGAAGTAATGTGGGAAGCTTAGATGTATTGAAAATTCTTTTGATACTCTCGGTGCCAAATGAGACAGTAGCTTTTAAGGGAGCCATCCAAAGCAAATGCAACAGCTATTCCATTTGGGGCATCCTGATCAGTAAGACATACTATGAAAGCTGGAATAGAAAAACAAAGGAAGGTACTTTATAGAAACCAGTCAGGGCCAAAATTAGCAAGACTTTCAAGCCAGCTGTCCTAACAACCTGTTTGGAGATGAATTGATCTTGTGAATACAGCTTGCCCCACCTATAAGGGTTTTAAGTATCTGGATATCAAAAACAGGGTTGTCCTTTTAGCTGCTTGCAAGCAAGAGGGTAGCTTAGAGCCAGAATACCAAGCTCTGTTTGGGAGTTCTCCCTCTGGAATGTATCTGCTGAAACAAGTGAGGAAACAGATCCATAATCGTAGTGGTATGAAATGGACTTTTTCCCATCCTCTAACAGGAGAGGAGGCTGAGACCCAGCCGAATTCACGTGTGTAAAAATGAGAATGAGCAAATGTGATTATTGGTTGGTTTAGGGATGGATTGGGAAGCTTGGATTTCATCAAGAGCACTGACATTATGAAGATCTTTGCAATCTGCTGTTAAAAGACCAAGCTTCAACTTACCTGACAGACTTGTTTTAAGGGAGAATGACAGCCGTTTCATGTACACTATGTAACTGGCTGCCTACTGATACGGGAGCATTTCTTCCAACCTACTGCAAATCAAGAATATCTGAAGAAACTCTTCTTTTTGGTGGCAGAAGAAATGAGTGCTATCTTTCTCAAAAAATACGGTTTTTATTCTCGTACAGGCTAGAATCAAAGGAATAGCAGCACTTGCCTGTACACCAGTTGTGCAAATGAAAGATAGGCAAGAATGTAGGCATTTGTTAGATAAGTGATTATTTCTTCAATTGGGCTGTAGCAAGTTGAGCTGATGTTCAAAGGTGCCTAAAAATCACTTTTGAAGCAAGCAAATGCAAGTTGTTCATGGGATTTTTTTTGATTTTGAGTAAAAGGAAAATCCTGAATAAATTATTCAAGGAGTTCCTACACTTATCTGTCCCTGGACAGAGGTCTTTAAAAGGCACTCAGGCTGCAAGAGGAACTGAAGCTTTCCTGTCCAACAAAGGTTTTCATTTCTTCATCAATTTTGCTAATATACTAGACTGTGAATTTCATAATGGTGTTATACAGATGACCAGTCAGAACACACTGGCAAAAAAGCAGAACTTGATCATAACTGATATAGCAAGTCATTAGCTTCTGCTTTTTTCTTTTTGCTTTGAGGTGTTTTTTGTGGTTTGGTTTTCTTGTGGTTTGCTTTTTTTTTAAGGATGGAGTTATTTACAGATACTTATTCATTGTGTTTATGCTAAGAAAACACCAACCTATTACATGAACCAAGCTAGGACTGAATCTAGAATACACACTCAGCTTTTTATAGTATTTAATATCATGCTCTTTAGGCCTTATTTCTGTTTCTGTGAAGTTGTGTTTTCTCAGACTTGGGCTACTTCTTCTGAGCAAGTATTCCAGTGCAGGTGTATCCCTTCCCGAAATGTTGATAAGGAAATACCTTCATCCTTTACCTGCTGTATATGATACAGAGGAAGGAAACATCATTAACTGTATCACTCGGGTATCTTAGATGAAGGGTTAGCAGTTAACATCTTTAGTCCTGTTCTTTCAACTGTGTTTAAAGTAGACATCTCACTGAATTTGAAAACTGCTGGAATCACTTACTTAAGTGTCCTTAAGAAATGGAAGAAATGAGATTTGTCGTTTGTTTTCTGTGCAGGAACTGACAGAAGAAGGCCTTCCTTTTCTCATTCTTTTCCACATGAAAGATGACTTGGAGAGTTTAGAGAAATTCCAACAGGAGGTTGCACGACAGTTAATAAGTGAAAAAGGTTTGTAGTAACTCCTACTACTTCTTGTTTTTACTGGCATAATTTTTCTTCTGGCACACTCAGTAGAGTGGAAGCAAAGGCCAAACAGAATCCTAGCTTTAAAGCTCTTGAGACCAAAGGGCTTTTTGTACTTTTGACAGTGAGGACCGACTCCTCTGGAAATGATTAAAATAGATACACAATTTATTAGTAAGTAACTCTCTCAGAAATCCTTCTTGTCTAAATGACTTCATGCAGTTTGAGAGGGCATTAAACAAAACTTCAGTTTGTATTGTGGCCGAAAACACTTTAAGAAAATCCGTTACTCTGGTGGTGTTAGTTATTTAAATCTGTTTTCAAGTTTGTTGTATCTATCTAATATCTTCACCTTTGTAATACTTCTGAAAGTGTTTAGGTTTCAAGATAATAAAAAAAATCTTAACATGGATTTTTGTCTGCTCACAATTTTAAGGTACAATAAACTTCCTCCATGCTGACTGTGATAAATTCAGGCACCCACTCCTCCATATTCAGAAGACTCCAGCAGACTGCCCTGTTATTGCCATTGATAGCTTTAGGCACATGTATGTCTTTCCAGACTTCAGTGACTTGTCGTAAGTATTTGTCTTTGTGCATTTTAATTTGAGAAAAACAAAGGAAGATGTGTGCTCATATTTTAATCAGTACTATGATAGGAAGATGAATAAATCTGGGATAGGTAAGGCTGCCTATGTGCAATTCAGCGTCCAGAGTCTTTAAGCAATATGAATTGGTGTGAAGTGATTTAAATGGAGTTGCATTGCTTCATGCAAGAAGAGAATCTCACATTGAGTTTTTAGATGCTGCTCTTTTATTTCAAAGTTTTTCTATTTTCCATAGTAGTTAGGCATTTGGAGCCTGGCATGGTATTTTTAGTGGTGATCTAGATACAGCAATTAACTTTAAAAGGTTTAAAATACTACATGGAACGTTTGAGTGCTATGTTATGCAATCATTACTGTAAAATGCACCATGTAAGAATTCCTAGCCTGCTGGTTTGGTTTTTCTTGGTGCGTTAGTCTAAACCTGGAAAGCTGGCAGAGAAATCCTTGTTGCATGGGTTTCTGGAATTTTCCACATGCAGCTTTGAAAATGGCTGATTATTGACATGTTACGTGGATAAAACGCTAGAGAGAAGTATGAGGGTGCTTAGGGGAAATACCACTTTGATAATCCTGTTTACGTTAGCCTATCTCTTTATGTTGCACTGCCTTGGAAGCAGATGTTCTGTCTCCTGTGGTTCAGTTGAGGAGTGAAGATGTGTAATTGTTATCTTCAGGGACTTTCAGCATGAGACAAGTGTTCTGTCTTTGTCTTCAGGTTGTGTGTTAAAATCCAGTTTCTGTCTCAAAAGAGGTACCTGCATATATGCTCCTTGTTAAGTCCTGGTTAGATGCCTAGGCTTTGAGACTTGAATTGTTGCCCATTCATACTTTTAAAAACTCAGGGTATTTCATTTTTGTCAAAGTGAAGGATTCAAAGCTCAGACTTAGCATGCAATGTGAATGTAACCCCATGTCTAATTCTGCCATTCCAACAGGCATTTTCCTACCTGAAATGTTGACATTTGAAAGGAGAGTTCTCCCCATAATTCTCCACAGCTGTATTCTTAAAATGTAATCTGTTTGATGTATCTCAAATAGTGCTTTTCAAGTATCTAAAGCAATGTATGTGGAAACTCTGATAGTAACTTTTTTTTCCCCTGTCTTCCCTTGTTTGGAAGATCATGTTCACTGCACATGCCAATGCTTAAAAAAAAAAAAAGTGGGATACTTGCATTTTGAAAGCACTCTTTTTTTTATTATTATTGTTGCTCTTGAAACAGCCCTAAAATAAATTAATATCTCTTACAGGGGAATAGAGATGTTTAGTTTAGACTTTCCTGTTTTGTTTCTGTGAAACACTATCAGAATAATAAAAGCTACTTGCTTGTTTGTATACCAATTGTTACACACAAATGAAGATGAGAGAGAGAGATGTCAGGATTCTAGACAGTTGCTTAATGATAAATAATTATTCAACCTTACTCTAGGAGATTGAGCTGATACTTAGAAATACCTAACAGGTTGGAAACAAGGAGAGCTTGGAGCTCCTGGGCTGATACTCTTTCGCGTGTTTGTGTGTGGTTTGGATTTTTGTTTTGGTCTTTTTTGTTTTGTTGGGGTTTTTTTAATAATAGGCAAAATCTTAATTCTGAGACTTTGATCTACCTGCAAAGATTTCTGCCACTTTAGTACATTTGCTGGACCCTTTTACAAACTGGCCCCAGACTGTCTCTTGTAATCTCAGTGCTGCCACCAGCCAATAGGGTATGGATACGGTACTTTCAGAACTGGCCCACTAAAAGATTTCCGCTCTCTTTAGGGAGATGTCTTCTTGGAGAATAGCCACTTCATAGGCAAACGAGACCACCACCCAATATTTTGTCTTCGTACTTTGGCCACCTGGTCCTATTCATCCTGCTGTTCCAGGTTGGAAACTCCCCAGCAGGGAGTGTTCAACAGATTAAGTTGTAGCTTCTCAGTGAGAAGAAGCTGGCTGAGCTACAAGAGGCTGTAGGCACCAAATGCCCTTGCTGCATTAGGAGAGGAGGAGAGGTTAGAGAGGAATGTCTCCAGCAGTGTGCCTGACCTCGAACAGGGCAGGAGCTCACGGTAAAGCAGGGAGCAGTGATTCTGCTGTCCCTACAACTGGGCTGGAATGAACCCCCTTCTCTCCATCAGTACTGTCCTGATCTTATCTGGGAAGGAAAGGGAAAGGAAGAGATCCCTCGAAATACCACTGTAATACTGATTAGTTACAGACATTGCTGTAGTGATACCCTCTGACTATATTATACTACGTTTTATCCATAGAGTTTTCTGATGATCTCAAATACTGCTGATAGCCCATCTGACCACACTTTGTCCCTCTTTCTTAAATGTAATAATGGGTCTGATGAAAGACTCCCTACAAAAGCTGTTTCCAATCAAACATTACCTCACATTATAGTTTTTTATCTCATCTTTAATACTTACTAGATCAACTCTTCATTTTAAGCTTTTTAGTCTATTTGATGTTGCACAAATAAAATTGGATGCTGTAGTTTAGCACGTTTGCTGTGGGTGACAGTAGATGATCTCAGATTAGATTTACATTGATATCCTCTTAGTGCTTATCTCCAGTGTATATGCAGTTGCTCAGGCACTAGAGAGCCTTTCAAAGATGTTTTGTCAATACTGCTCCCCAACTGTCATTTGTATCTGTAAACTGTGCATTTGGAACCTGCTGTTCCCTCTTACATTATGGTTAGTGGGGAGCTGAAGTGAGTATACAATGAAGTTATCGGCTAGTACAACTCTGCGGGAGTTATTGAAAAGATGAAATACTTGCTGTGTTCTCAAGAGACAGTGGAAAGAAAAAGAAGCTGGTAGGGTACCTTAACAAACCATTTGGCTTCCTGTCCTCTATTAATCACTTAAAAGTAGACATAGTGTGCTAGATAAACAGAAGTTGGCTACTCTAAACAGTGCACTTTAAATCTTCTGTGTTTGGACTTCACTTGTAATAAACATGTGGGTGTTTCTGTTGGATTTGTTCCAGAGTTCCAGGTAAACTGAAGCAATTTGTACTTGACTTGCATTCTGGAAAATTGCATAGAGAGTTTCATCATGGCCCCGATCCAACTGATGTAGCACCTGGTCAGGTAAAGTTACAACAAATACATTTAATTTGGCCATTTAATAAAGACTTTTTTTTTTTTACTCCTTGGCAGAGCTGTGCTTTCTAATACGTGTGTACTTTTAACTTCAACCTCTTGAAAGAAATCTGTTTATAGAAGCATAACATTGCCCCTTCTGCTTGGCTCTTCCTTTAACTTCCTTTGGGTAAAGGCAGGAAGAGCATTAGGGGGAAGTATGGCACCCCTTTGCCTTGAATAAGGGAAGAGAATAAGAATACATACATTTTCTCCACCGAAACAGAAGATCTAGGACTAGATGACTGACTGTTCTGAGCTCATAGAGCTGCTCTTATGTTCTTATGGGATTTCAGTGCAAAAGTACATCATAGATGCATTATTTCCCACATGACACACTATGAGAGGGTGCTTCTAAGCAATCAATGGATTGAATGTTTTATATATTTACTCATAGTCACCAATCCAAGCAGGAGGCAGATTATTAGAGCATCAGCAAAAGACTGATAAGCAGAAATAGGGATTATTACTTTTATTAATTCAGTTAACAAGTGGCATTAATAGTGGTCACAGGCTGCATTTGTCAGTTTGGATTCCTCGCTGTTCTGCTCAGAGGTTGTCATGGTGTATAATTACATGCCTGGAAGTCACTCCTAGGGTATCTTCAGGAATACAACTACAAGATCTTTCTCCAGGCAAAACTCAGGAGCACATCAGCGTTTAGCTCTGCCAAGAGGCAGAAAAGAAAGGACACTACCAGCCCAGTTCCCTCTGCTTACCCCAGTCTTCTGTGTATCTTCTTGAGACTCTGTTCAGCTCGCATGCTTCGTGTCGTGCTGAAACATGCAAATGTAACAGCCTGTCAGGCAACCTTATTACCTCAGGCACTCTCTAAAGAAATAACTGTTCTTAAACACTTCTATTAAGTTGTATGTTGCATTGTGTAGGGCTCAAAGAGCCACGTTGGTCCCAGAGACCTGGCGCCCTTGTGTTGGGGTGCTTTGGGCCATCCCAGAACCTATGGGGACAGAAACAATTTATGGCTACAGGCTCATTTTCCTGGTAATCTGTGGGATGTGGTAAGGGTAGCGCTGTGCTAAGCCATGTGAGTGCAACCTCCTGTTGCCCTGCTCAAAGTTAAAAGATTTAAAGGTGTGAAAGCTCTAGAGGGCTTGTCTTGGGCCAGGAGAGCGACTGCTTTTGGATGTTGTCCTGACTGGCTGTGAGAAACACACGAGCTGAATTGTCTCAGCAGTAATTAATTTAACTGGTAACTCCGTGTGTTTCTCAGGAATTCATTGAGCAACCAGAATTCAGGTCAAGAGGAGATGTGGAAAACAGGGCTGGAGACTGAGGCGTAAGCCAAGGCAGTCGGTCAGCTGGGAGCCAGGCAGGCGTGTGTGAGGAAGAGACGCTCTGAGGCAACTGCGATCTGGAGGAGGCTTGGCCAGGGAGGGAGGGGAAGCCTGCCGAGTCCCTGGATCCTGCTGCCTGTCTGGGCCACAGGCTCGTTGCCTAAAGCTGCAGGCTTGCTCTTGTCTCCATTCTGCCTTGAAAAATGCACACAAAACCTGGGATGTTTACTTCCTCATCTCCATATGGCATCCTGCCATCTTGTGGAAGATGGGTATGCCTGGGCGATGGAAATACTGGCCTTAACTATCTAAACTGTCTTAGGTCATGTATGTCCCTTGAATTGCACGTTTCAGGTTGGTTTTGGGTTGGTTTTTTTTTTGGTTTCTGTAAAAAACTAATTCTAAAATATTTTGGCAGTGATGTCACTTGCCCTGGTGTATCTCAAAAACAAACACACCAACCAGAGTACCTTCAAAGCAAGTGGGAGATATACTCGAACAAATCTACAGTGGGGTGCATTTGAAATACTTTTAAGTCACTTGTACAGAAACTTGTGTGATGGCCGTTACCTTTGAGATCTGCCAACAGAATGAATATTCTTAACTGATGGTTCTTAATTAATGTATGTGTGCATGTGTACTCCATCTACTTGGGACTTATAATGTGCCTTCCAAAAAAAAAAATCAAACCTCAATTCATGAGAATGCTGGACATTCGTGCACTCCCATAATTAATGTTAGAAGTTCATTTAATGGAGGTGATTGACTATTAAAATGAGTCTAACAAGCAATTTTACTGTTTGTTCTGTTTTTCAGCCAATTCAGGATTTAGCAAGCAGCCCACCAGAGAGCTCATTCCAGAAACTGGCACCCAGTGAACATAGGTACACCTTATTGAGGGAAAAAGATGAACTTTAAAAACTTGAAATAATCTTGCAAGCCTTTCAGACAGCAGCATTGACTTCTGTGTGGTGGAAATAGTAAACCTATATTTTCATAATTCTATGTGTATTTTTATTTTGAATAAACTGAAAAATAATTTTTTTCTCCCCAGGCTTGTAAATACATTTGTTTGGTGGGTCATTCTGTACAGCATCTTTCAAACAGTACGTTCCTAATGCTATGGTAAAATACCAGAGACCCATTCAGACTCTTGATCTAATTCTGCTCTGTAAAACTTTTATAATCCAAATGAAGGTATCCTTGCCAGAGACATGCTGTTAACTTGCACTATCCCATTAAATAGGACTCTTGGGTTGTTTTCTGTGTAACCTTGGTAGTATGTGCTTTCTCTTCTTCTTCATGTGAACAGCTATCCTGGTAATCTATTTCTTTGTCATGTTTTTCTCCAACTTAAGAGGGTCTTCTATTCTGGATACTTGGGAGGGGAATAAATTAAAGTTTTACAGAATCTTGTGTGGTGCTTTACTGGGTGTAAATGTGTAAGCGATTAAAGAACTCTGACTATTAAAATATCAAGCGAGGAAAGGAAAAGTTTTAATGATAATGGCTGTACTTTGAATGTAAGGGCGGTATTGACCTGCTCTGATTTCCTGGAATTAAGACTGTTATCCACACAGTTGTGTTAACATGAATGTTGGAAGCCCTTCAAAGTAGGAGAGGACTAGGGCTGGACTGCCATCTTAGTTTTATCAGTCTTAAATTAATCTTTGTATGTATGTGTTACAATTAGGTTTTTGTTTGTGGTTTGTTTTTTTTTTTCCTTAGAGTCCCTGCCTTTGTGGCAGACGTTTACTTTCTGAACAACCATTGCAAATTTTCTGTTACTCTTTTTGTCTGGCTTGTGCCTTATTTATTGTGTATTCTTTGAGTTCTGCTCTGAAGACGGAATTACTACTTTCCTTGCGGGCTTTTCTCAATGAATCTTCAAGCTGTTTGAGATGAACATATAGAAACTGCAAGATGGAAAAATGTCTGTTCGTTTGGGGTGCACTGCCGGAGATGAATTAGTATTGGATTTGTACAGTACCCTTACCACAAAGAATCTGGGTCCATCAGTTTGGCCCCCGAGGTTTAGTGTCCTTAGAAGCAAGGTTGTTGCTTGGATAGGTGGACCACTGGGTTCATGTTTACTTCAGTGAGTGCCCCAGCTTCTGCAGTTCACAGCTCAGGATTCCTTTTGCCTCTCAGCTAGATGCCACCTCCTCAGTTATTGCCAGACAGACACAGTCTGTTGCAGCTGTGGCAAAAGGTGATCCCAAGAGAGGCTGCTGTAACAAGCCCCTGCAGCAACAGGCACATGAGCTTTCTAGGGGGTGTTCTGATGACAGAGTTGCTGGTACCAGCCAACACTAAGCCACAGCTGAGCAGATGCAGAATTGGTAGCTAAAAAGAGTATTACAAGGTTTTGTTTACAAGCATGCTTTTTTGTTGGTGTTGTGACTCTGCATTTCAGAGTGCACATTAAGTGCTTGAAAGCCAGGTCTTCTCCTGCCCCATTCTCCATCTCATGTCAAATCAAGTATTTCTGGCAGCTGAGTCATACCACCTTCCAGTTGGAATCCAAATATGTGAGCAGGGTATGGTTTTAAGGCTGCCACTTGTTATCTGCAGGTGGTGCTACAGAACTTCTGGATTTGTTCAGGCACCTGAAATTTTAGTCAATTCCTGCATGGTGCCTACAAGGAGTCATCTTACTCCTTTAAGATTCCTTTTTTTCCTTAGGGATTCTTATTTATAAATACTGTTTGGTAGAAGATGTCTAAATGTCTCTTTCTGGAGAGATGCTACCTCACTGTACACACAACAGGCCTCCACCATTCCTTAATCCAGGTCTGCTTTTCTGAGTAAGGACTTGTTCCCAGAGCTTTGGTGTCCTAGCACTAAGTAGACAATTAGATACAACAGTTTTATGACAGTTACGCACTCAAGTCATTTCATTTTGTATTCATTACGAGTTGAACAGCTAAAGTCTAGATATGCCTAACATGATGTTGAATATTGCTTGAACTTTTGAAGTATCTGATGATATGGAGAATTTGCCAAAAGCGCGCAAATGCTGGACAAAATGCAAGATGTGTTTCAAATTGAGCCCTTCAATTCTGATCATCTACATCAATGGTTTTAACCATTCAGTGCTCAGCTAACCATTCCCTTTAACATTTCTTGAGGCTTTCATGGGAAGTTGTCAAACAATATTAGTGTTATCTCCATATGGAACAAAACCATTCCAAACTCTCTTTTTGTCCATTTCTCAGCTAGTGTATGTGTATGAGTTACTAGATGCGTGCAACATTTTAGGAACTTGTGTTAATTTCAGTCAATGTAAATATTTCAATAGCTGAAGCCTGTGTTTGGTAACTCAATTCAGGATTCTTAAATCTTGGTAATGCAATTATTTTAATAATATAAAATTTGTGAGGGATTAATCTTTTAGATGCGGAAAGGAAATAAACCCTGATGTTCTCAATAAATGCTCCAACCAGTCTCATAGGCAAAAACTTTTATTTGGTCTGAAAGAATTATGTATATCTTGCACACCTAGCAATTTAAATGCTAGTTTGGTTACTCAGATGCCCATGTTTCTTCACATATGTAAATAAGCCACCTATTTTAAAAAAAAATCATAGCTTAAATAATAGTCTCCCGAGTCTAGTGTGTATACAATGTTTTGAAATTGCTTCCTTAAAGATGCAAGGAGGAAGAATAGTTTTTGTGCTAGACATTTCATAAAATGAGCTGAATTAGTATAAGCTATAGCAGGAATTCAGTTTTATGAATTTAGATTGTCCTGGCATTATTCCAGCTTGGGGGAAGAGGGTGGAGTCCTCGATGTCTTTGATGTGGCTGCTGCCATTTAAATGCACAAGGTTTTGAAGCATACAGTAGGAGAGCAGAGATGACTTTTTAAAATCATACAAAGAATCAACCACAGTTTCTGATTAAGAACGCTTTTTTCCTTAGTTTCTGCCTTTAAATGTAGAAATTACATATCAAAGGAATGAACAGCCTTAGTATGAAGTTGTTACAAGCACATTTAATGTGTTTACATCCGAAGTAGATGCGTTTAAATAAAAGTGCTTTCTGCCTGACAGGAGCAAATGAGCTGAATTACTTGGGTCATGTTTTCCACTCCAGCTGATTTTGCAGATGTCGGCACTGTGGCTTTAACGCATGCAGTTTTGACAATGTTCATGATTACTTGTGAAAATTATTCTTGCACACATTGCTTCCCTGAGCCTCAGACCTACTTAAAATAGACAGAATGCTCTGACTGATAGCAATTTCAATCACCTCTTAAAAGTAATAAGGAAGAACTGTTCAGAAAAAGATATTTGTGCTGTAACTAACAGTTGTTTACAGTGTCTCTAGGCACAAAAACCTATCATCTGTCATTAGCAGACAGTTATTTCCAATGACGATATCAAAATACTTGTTAAGAAAAGGGAGCTCTTACTATAGTATGCTTCCTTATACAGTATTCCCTGCTAGGGAGCCTTATCACTGAACACTAACTTCAGTGTTCACCTAATAAAACTGGACTCAAGCAGAGCTCAGGATGAATCGAACAATTTAAAAACTTTAAAAAGCAGCTTCCCAACCTCAGTTTCTGTTCCCCCAAACAGTAGCAGCAATAGTGTGGGAACTGTCCTGGAAGGACAGAGGTAGGACCGTAAGCTGAATAGTAGATTATGTGACAACAGTATGATTATGTGACAGTAAAAACACATTAACACTCCCATATTTAACAATGGAAGTTTCAGAAGCAAGACTTCTTAAGCAGCAAAATAAGGATGGTAAGAGTAACAGGCACCCACTATAAAAAATGAGCAAAAGCACTAACGGCATCTCACCCCGTACAGGTTCCGCAGCATGTCCCAAAATCTCGAAAAGGCTTCTCAGCTACTCTGCAGTGTGAGTGGAAGCAGAAGTTTCAGAACTGAATGGCATGCAGGAGGTGTGCAGCTGACCCAAACAAGCCTGGTTTACTTATTGTAAACGGTATCAGGTTCGCATTTGCAAAATAGTCCAATCATCTGGGGATGTCAGCTGAGACCGGCACCATTTAAAGGGCCTCACTGCTTCACCATCCTTTGACCTGGTGCCTAATGCCATCCTTGAGAGATAATAAAGACTGCCTTCCAGGGAAGCTATTTAGCTCTCCCACCAGAGCACTGTTGGTGACAGGAAGCGAGGAGCAAGGGCAACATCTAGCAGTAAGTGCTGCTTACTTAAGCTGAGGCTTCAGGCTCAGAATACCAGATCTTGTCGCTTCATCCTGTACGGTGTTCTCAGAACAAACCAGGGAGCTGAACAGCCATGGAAAATTATTATTCTCCGGTAGCAATCCTGCAGGGTTGCTGCTCAGACTGTTTCATTCTTAACTATACTTTGAACAAGATAAGGATTTTACAAATTAAAAAAAAAAAAACCTGAAAAAGGGGAAAAGCTGCTTATGATGCTGATCTAATTTGGCTGATGGAGACAGAAGCAGCATATATGAAAGGATTTTGCTCACCCAGTATTTTAACCGTTTCCTATGGCAGCTAATGCTTCCCTGTGCGTTACTGAATAGGCATAGCCAGTCATATCCTGGGGGTATACACAGGACGAGTTTGGGAATCCAGATAAATGAAAGTATAAAGTACTATCACAATGAAAGATAGATGGAGCTTTTTCCTTTTCTTTAGAGGACTATAATAAAAGTTCCAGCTTCTGGGTGGTGTTCATAGGAAAGCACTAGGGTTTTCCAAATATCTCTGTATTGTCTGCAAGACACTTTGTGCAAATTTGCCATGAACCACCTGTCACCCATCATTACAGCTGTGCATATAGCTCACCTAAGAATTTGATAATTAAAAGTTATCTGTATAATATTCAAAGGACTGATGTCACCACATCTGAAAAGAGAAATCTGACATTATGGTTTCGCCCCTCCCAAGTAACAGTACTGTTGTCAAAATTCACACAACTTAGCCTTATATTTAAAGCATAAGGCTGCAAGTCTGTCATTAGCACAGCGACTACACTTTTGTTCATAGTCAAAATGAATCTGTACTTCAGCTGGATTTTTTGGCACTTTGGCGAGAAAGCTCTGGACAGCTGGAAGAGATCTGCTCAATGAGTTTTTGTTTTCTTCTTTGTATCAATTTTCCACCTGTGAAACCCAAAATCCCACCACCAAGTGCAGCTGCAATTCCTGCCACTTTGAAGCCTGCAAGGAGACCAATAGGACCCCCCACCACTCCACCAATGACTGCACCTGCCACAGGCAGAGCTGCCAGCTTGTATTTTGCAGCCTGTAAAAGCAAAAAAAAAAAAGTTAGAATACTTGCCTGTGGTGAGGTGCATTTTCCCCTCATTGCTCTTGGCAATGACTTGAATGCTCAGTGATAAATAAACTTTACAAATTAGTATTTAAAAAAAAGATGATCTACTATCCCACATGTATGACAGAACCTACTAAAAATAATTCAAAATTGAGCTCTCTCATGTATGCAGTTGTGAACCAGGTCCTTTTACACGCTACTGCCTGATTAGGTACACTATTACCTGGTCCCCATCATTTAATCAAATGAGAAACTCAGAAAATGCTCAGACTTTTCAGTAATATGCCTGAATTGAGGTTTGTGGCTTATTAGCAGCTGTCACTGACATCTGCATAGAATGGGATTGAAACTGCATGTTATCATCAACCTGTTGCTTTACGCTTATTTCATTCTTGTGAGCCAATCACTGAATGCTCTTGTCTTTGCAGGTAAACCAACGTAACGTCAGAATAGCATTAAAAAAGAAAAAAAACCCCAACCTGTATTTCCTAGTAGCCTGGATGTGATAGAAAACTACAAAAGATTGATTTTTTTTTTCCCTGCTACCTGTGGGTCATTTCTTCCTTATTTCCTTAATTGCTGGCTCCCTCAGCATTAAAGACGGCAGATCAATTGGGTTAATACAGAGGATTGCTGGGAGGCAGAGTACCATTGATTCACCAGCAGGAGCAGATCCCTACCTTCCCCAAGTTTTTGGTTCCCTCTTCAACATTCGCAGCAGCACTGTTGACATGGTCTTCAATCCTGTCAATCTTCTCCTGCTGAGACTAGATGCAAAGGAATTATGAGTGAGGTAACCTGCTGGGAAGCAGCAGTGAGCCAATACACACCATTTTAATGCCTGTAATCAGGGCCCCACAGCCGCTTTCATCTGCTACACACTGCAGCCGTGCAGCCTTAATGGTGGTTCATTAATAGCATCTGATAACTCTGCTGAAACTGCAAACTTACTTTAAAAAAATCTTAATAGTTAAGTAATAATACAGTGTGGGTATTATACAATGTGTTGCTGTAGTTAGAGAAAACAACCCGAAACATATGATTTCTAAAGCTTTTCTGTGAATAGATGAACTCGCATTCCAAAGGGAAAAATAATCCAAACCAGCCTTTTTGTTTCCTGCTGAGTTTCATGTTCAAAAAAAAATTCTATAAAGAGCATTTATAAGATCAGTACCACCTCCAACATACAAAGCTACACCAAGAAATCTAAATAGAAGTGTTTAATCATGACATTATAAAACACTGACTTAACTTTACAGATAGAGTAGTGACAGTACTGAAAAATATACTTGACGTTGCTCTGTATTTTACTGTTTGAGTTTACAAAACTGTTCCATCCTTTCTCCAAATGCAGTCAGATTCCCCTGCAGTCTCTCTCAGGGAACACTGGAGCAGAAGATAAAGGGGTTTGTGGGTTTGTTTGTTCTTATTTTAATCTCAGCAGTACCCAGGCTGTTTCATGTCACAAAATAATAAGATGGCTAATGTTCAGCTTAAAGTAAAAGGCATTCTGAACTTTTTTCCCCTCTTTCTCATTCAGAAACTGCTGAATCCACCAGCTCTGGTATCCTCATCTACTATCCAATCCACACTCTTTAGATGCTTGCTATTCTATCTAACAATAGTTATGTGTAAAATACAGAAAGTCCTGGGAACAGGAACTCCCCTTTTGAGCTAAAACTGCCAACATTTAGGCTACTAAATAAAAAATTTTGCAGTCCCTCTCCAGCCTAATGAACCTTAGTCTTTTTTTTGTATATGTGAAGCAGAACGTATTCAGCAAAGATAAAAGCTATTTTATCTATCCCAACTAACCCAACAGCAAGGTGATTGAAGAACTCTCCTAGGAGAAGAAAATTGTGGGTTTAAGTTCCCTGTGACACAGGAAGAACTAAACATTGGGAACTGAGTGTAGATGATGAAGATGCACAACCTTTTGGCAGCTACATTTGCGAGAGCAAAGAAAGGGCATGATAAAGGTGTAAGGAACTTCAGATTTTTCTAGTACTCCTGATTAAGCGAGAAAAAGTACCTGAGAAACACCCACCCTGTGCAGTGAAAGCTACTGTCACCATTGCGATTAGAAATTGTAAAAATGAACGGGACCTGGGTAGAAATCTGTGGTCAACACTGTAGAGCTTCTACTAAGGTTCAGCTTGTGGCCAAGGGCACTGGCTACAACATCAGTAGTTGCTCTGGTGACAAGAACTTAGGAGCAATTACCAGCACTAGTGCTGAAACAGAAGACTATTGCCCCCTCAAAAAATTACCTTGACAGTGCCTGAATCAACAGGAGAGCCACAAAGATACTTGGAGCAATGAGCCACTGATGAAGGAAGAGCTGTTAGTTTTCTAACAAGACGGGGTAGCTGAGTAGTTAAACTAGTGCTTTTGAACATTCCTCTTCTGTTGGCACTTGAAAATCAAAAGGAAACCTTTCACCTTACTGCTAGACAATTTGATGCAAACATGACATGCATCACCTTTGACTTTGGAAAGTATCTAATGTACCATCTTTGGAACTATAGGTACATTCCCCTTAGGTCCCAAGTAGCAAAGACAAGCACCTTCATGCAGTCATCTCAGCTCACTGTGGGGAAACTGCTCTGCCTCTACTGGCATCTTCCTGAAGTTCCTAACAGCGACTAGGATTTTGTAGTCTTGAATACTGGACTGAATAAATTCAGTTAACATTATTCTGCTATTCTGTCACTTTGATCAAGTAATAGTAGCTCAGTCTGAGTTCAGATTATGGGCAGAAGTATTGCTCGTCTTTTTTCCCCCCAACTAGGAGTTATCCATTCGCCCTCTTTTTGTACAAGACTCTATCTCGGAGAGCATGCAGAATTAATACTTACGCTGACTAAGAGAGAAAAATCAGTCACCAACTGGCTAAGTTGAATCAAGTCCTACAAATAAAAAACCAAATGTTACTTTGTAATAGTTGCTAAAAATGAGCATCAGCGTGGCAGTAAGGGAGCTTCAACCTACCTCTTCTAAAGTTTCCCAGGACTCAGCCGCATTTTCTTCCTGAGGTATTTCGGGAAGGTGGGAGTAGATCTGGATTAAACTCTGGGAGCCGTCCTTCACTTTCATGTTATATAAAGTTTCTGAATGGGGAACACGATGTTTATAAATAAATGCACTGGATCAGAATGCAGGCGATGTGTAGAGTTTCTCGCTCTTAATGTTTCTCAAGGATAAATTGACATTTAACCTAATTCAAGCCAAGCAACAGCCCTGAAAAGTCTTGCTCACAGCACTAGACAGTTTCTTAAAAGGAAGGTATTGCCAAAGAAATGGACTCATTTCTGTCAGCGCCCTTTCACAATCAGTTCTGAGAATGATATTAAATTATACTCCTGAATTCAAGGTCAGTTAATTAATTTTGTATGAACTGCGCTAAGAAAACTGAACTCGGGACAAAATCTTTTCATTTACGTATGACACATAAAAACTGTGCTTCCAAAACTGAACAGACAGTTATTCATTTTATGATTGATTATTTACACTACTGGTTTTCAGCCATTTGGGACTAAAAGAAGCTGGAGGAAAAAGCTTTCGAAGTAAAGGCAGTAAAAACAAAGTAACACACTGCCCAGCATTCAGTGCTGGATCCCGTTGGGTAACGGTACTGTGAGGATGACAAACAGTTGCAGCTCAGCCGTGTAAAGGTGATAGTCTCAAGCATCTTCCTTTCCAAATCACTTGGACTGAATGCAGAAGGCGTTAGGACAAAGTACGGTGGAAAAAATGGGGAATGAGAGGCAGTTAGGTGGCATGGGGGAGAGCAGATATAGTGAACAGACACACACGTACCTCCTCCAGTCAAAGAGCCCAGTCTTGAGCCACTACGGATGTAATGGACACATGCATAATGACAGACAAGTAATTATGTGGTAATAAAGAATAATAGCAAACAAGTTTGGCTTGTCATAGCAAGGATTAAGGAATAGCTTGAGAGTATGAAAGGCAGACTGGAGAACGTATGTATGTAAACACAGCGCAAAGATCATGTTAATTTAGACAACTTCAGTTTCTGAAGGAACATAGCTCTTTCAGTAGGACGCTGATGTTTCCTTCCTTGGGAGGGTAGTATCAAGAGAAAGCTTAATACAGGGAAGACTGATTAGATGTGTCTAATAATATTAAAGTGTAAATACTGCATTAAAATCTTCTTTAGAAACAATGAATGTACACAGGTACTATAATAATATTATATAACTGTTACTACAACAGATATGAACAATGGAAAACAAATAACCATATTCAATAAAAAGTCAGTAATAGTGCATGCTTACTCATGGAATTAATTTCAGATAAAATAAAAATGATACATTTTCATAACATTTGTCCATTTCTCAACATTTTTATCCCAGTATCTCAAAGTACATTAAGGACCTAATATTCCTACTTTCAGATCAATAGAAGTCTAACACCAATGAAGCTGATATTCAGCTGTAATTACTAAGTAAGCAGAGTAGCAGAGTAACAGGGATGGAGTAAGTGATTTGGGGGTTTATTTTGGGCTTGTTTTTCTTTCTAATTATTTCTAGCCCTTTTCCTTTAAGAATCCAGACATGGAAGGCACTTCACCTTCTACAATCATCACCTGTTCTTCCAGAACATATTTTTGATCTATCACATCAGATTAATTAATATTCCTTGTCCCTTTTTGATATAATTAATCATATATCCAAATGTGTCCATTTTTGAAAAAACTAATTCTGCTACATACACTCTGACATTTCACATTGGTTTTTAGTATTTTATTCCATTTCAATCCTTCACAATCTTAGTTCAAAATCCAGTTTCTTCTGCCAACAAAAGCATGCTCTTCCCTAATCAGCCACACGTATGCTAAGTTGGTTGAAATTAAAATATTCGTAATTCAAAAGCAAAAAAAAAAAGCTCACTAAGCAAAACTGCCTCCTCACAAATTATATTCCCTATCCTGGTCTGTCCTTAACAATCTATACTGACCTATTGTAGAAAAGCACATCTTTCAACATACATGAATGACACACAATCAAGAGAACTTAAAATTATAAGTAGGTTTACCCTGTTCTCATTTTCTAATGATGCATGTCTAAAAATCAGTGGAAAATACTTGCTCAAGAAAATTCTTTACTGACTTCAAAAAACTAAAGAATAAGAAGGGTAAGAGAAGGTGATGTGACATTTGGGCTGAAAGTATGAGTAAGAAATTTATATTCACTAGTTCATGTTTTATCAAGTCTAACCAATTTTAATAGAACTGAGAATGGAAGTGGCTCCACCACTGCACTTACAGCATCTCCACAAAAATGCAGTAATATAAAACACCCCTGCAGATTTTATAGAGCAAGCTTCACACCTCATTACACTCAAGATAAAAATCTAATGCTGCAGAAGATTCAATATATTGCTTAAAAGATCTTAGTAATTTTAAGAGTGGAGTCTCACCTTTTGTTAATATTTGTTCAAAATGCAATTAAATTCCATTTCTATCGGACCTGAGCCGAGGATGGTGAAGGGGGGAAGGAACCACATCATTTCACTGACATGCCTTCTAAATGGGCGATTTGAATTTGTAAACTCCTTCCTTCTCTACCAGATGGGAAGCAACATGCTACAAAGAATGGGCATACTGAAGCTCCTTTGATTAAGATCAGCAGCCAAGATTTGCTTTGAGGACTGCAGCCTCTAAGCACAAAAGAACAGGCAATATATTGCATCTGTGTTAGCAATTCAACAGAGCTGCTTTCACTGTCAGGCAAACTTGAAAAAAAAGTCTGTTTAATTGTATTTAGTTGTCTGCCTGTCTGTATGTTTCACTTCAAATGGGGTGAATTATTTCCTGTATTCTTGAGCAGACCTGCAGGAGCGTGTCGTTCCAGTAATGTTTTTCTGTTCTTCTCATCCCAATCTTTCTGATCAATTTCTTATCTTTCTAAAGTGCAGTTATGCTCAATGTCCTCCATACTTTAAAGGTATTTCAGATTAAAAAAGCAGTCCTGTTCTTTGAAATAAAACTCTAGTTCCCATTTACCACCTATGTAACTGTTAGAAAAGCAATAAGCCAAGACAAGGCCCTTCCAAGGAAACACCAGAATGTATTGCGGATAACTGCACAAAATTACCAAATGAAGAGATATTTTGAATTTAATTCTGACCATAACAGAGAAGAGCTCACAAAGAGCCTGAAAGTAATGGCTAATATGGACGAAGGGGATCACTGAATACCAGGGTTCAGTATTCTAAAACTCAAGACTAATGAGCTCCCCGCAAAAGAGATATTAACACATTTGGCAAACTGATTAATAGAAACTACGGGGAAGAACTTCCTAAAGGATAAAGGACTGCAGAAGAGCTGGCAGACACTAATAAAATAGGCTACACTGAAGATGAAAGCAAATTGTCCTGATGCAGAGGAAAATATTTACGGATTCAGCAAGAGCTCTTTGGTGCACTGGATATTGAGAATTTGACACACAATTAAGATGAGTACAAGGAATAATACAAGCATGTTAAGTTAATAAAGAATAGGACACAAATAAATTGCAACTACCAAGGGGCATAAATGATAGCAAGAAAGTTGCTATGAATGCTTTTCAAGTTAGAGGAAGACAAAGGAAGTGTAAGTGCATTGCCAGGTAAAAAAAGAAAACAACAGATGACCCAGAGAAAGACTAAGTCAGTTTTTATACAAACACGTAGCTGTAATCAGGTAATTGATGCAATTAATTTAAACAAGAAAGAAAAAAAAAAAAAGACAGGCTGAAACATAAAGAGAACAGGTTAAAAATATTGAGATGAGCTAGATCTACTCAAATCCTGAGGGTTTGATGAAATTCACTCTTGAGCATTTAAGAAACAGCCTCTGAACAGTCAAGCATATTTCTGAGAACTTGAGTAAGGGGGTCCCAGAGGCCTGCAAAAGAACGGATTCAGTTATTATCTTCTTTTTTTGGAGGGGAAGGAGAATGCAGCAAATAGGCAGACTTTGAAACCCACAAAGGTATTAGGAGAAACTACTGATCAATCAACTACAAGATGCCGAAGGTGCTGAAAAAGTTAAGATTAGTATGTCAGAAGTCAATTCAGTTTTTTTTATTTGCCTGGTAAGAAGATAGAAATTTTTTATGATGAGAGTGAGGAGACACTGGAACGGGTTACCCAGAGAAGCTGTGGATGCCCCATCCCTGGAAGTGTTCAAGGCCAGGTTGGATGGGGCTTTGAGCAACCTGGTCTAGTGGAAGATGTCCCTGGCCACAGGATGATCTTCAAAGGTCCTTTCAAACCCAAATCATTCTATGGTTCTATATTTGATATATCCTGACATTCATAAGGCTGATACTACTGCACGTTGACATTCTCGAAAGTAAGCCCAGTCTTCCAAACATACTTTTCTTTTCTCCTTGTTTGACCATTAGACTCACTAGCTTGTTAATGACACTTGAAAGAGTTCTTGTAGTTCTCTATACAGCAACAAGAAGGGTCATGAAATCGTATTTGATGGCAGATTCTTCCACAATGCCACTGACTGAGAATACTCTTTCAATTTTAAAGACACATGAGATTTCAAAACAATTTTAAACAATACTGCTACTGCAGCAATCAAACTAATTACTATTATGTGGAAGCATTTAATCCTGATGTAATCAACTTTCTCACAGATCATTAGCAGAGAACACTAGCTGGTGCCAGGGCATAATAAGGGCTTCCCCTGAAGACAGAATGGTAGAACAAGGAATTAAAGACATTTTGTAGAGAAAGGAGGGAAAACCAGCAAACATGTCTGACTTCTAGCATGTTAATAGTGTGTTTTCAAAATCTTTTATTTAAATGGATTTATACTGTTTTCTGCTTTCTTATCAGTTACCAAGATAAAATGCTACAGGAAGAGGTGTTCTCCTTTCTGTAGAAACTTGCTCCTCTTTTCCAGGTATTTCGGCAGTGGCATATTATACTGTCTGTCATATAAAAATTGTTTTCTTCTTGATGTTGCAAGCACTAATTCAATGAAAATGGCCTAAATGATCACTTGCAGACAATCAAGTGATTTGCAGGGGCGGGGGAAAGAAGTTAAGCTACTGTAAAACATGAATGTAAGTGTTCTGCTTTGTATGAACAGTCTTCTATTTCAAGATCCAAGACTACGGGATCTTTTTCATGGAAGGCCACATCTCATTTCTTAAGATACTTTAATTAGAGCATTCTCCACTTATCAAAACTCAGTCATAGGTCATGAGAAAAGTGTGGTGTAGGGAAAGAAAATCCACTTCTTGATTAACAATTATTCTTCAGCTGAAATCTCATTTGTTTACTTGTTACTCTGGTGAGAAAATGCAGACTTGATACAACAATACAGATTGTCAGAGATACAGAAATGAAATTCTACTACCTCCTCCAACAGTTGCAGATCTGGTTAAAGAGGCATCCTCCTGTCCTTCGAGTTGCTTTTTAAGTTGTTCTGCAGATTCAGAATGGAGCTGCAGGAAGTCTTTTATGGCAAATGAAGCTTCCTCTTTAACTGGATTTATCATTCTCTGCAGAACTGGGATGTCTTCCTGTCGGACTCGCAAACAGAGTTTCTCCATCTCTCTCATATTGGCTCGGAGTTGCTGTAACAGTTGTAACAGTTATTTTGTAGCTTACTACCTAACAGCACCAGACACCTTTTGTGCTTTCCCAAAGAGCAACTACCATCTTGTTTATCTTTAATCATTTAAAGTGCCATTTCTAAAAAAACCCTCAAAAGTCCCAGCTTTCAAGCAATTCCCTATGTTCCAGGTCACTTCTCTTCCACATCCATTTTCGCTTCCAGACTGTACTGTTTGACTGCAGCTGGTTTGCCTGTCAAAGATGCCCACAATTGCTGTAAAAGCCCGTGCCTCCTATAACGTGGTGGGGATCCTTCCTTTGAACCCATCCTGGGTCTCCCAGACCGTTATTTTGTGACCCAGTGCTATTCCCTGGTCTTTTTGTACTTGTCCTGCAGAAGAGTCAGCCTATAAAAAATACAACGCTCTGCAGAGAAGGGGCTTGTCCTCACTTGAGGTAGCTCAACCTAGAGATGATTCCTTTGGAGCACATGACCCACCTCCTACTCTTCCTGAGGCGGATAACAGTTCTGTAACCAACAAACAGCCATACTGAGCGAGACAGTGATTTAGTCACCTCAACCAGAGCTCAAAGCCACCCATAGAGGAAGGCACCGGTACTTCCAAGCGCTTCTTACTTGGAGGTGCCACCACATCGTAACCAGCTTGCTAAGTCCACTGTATTTTTAATCTTTGCTTGTGAGTTCATTCACTTCTCTATCTATAACAAAATTAAATGGGGGTGGCAGCTCCCAACACAGCAGTCCCTAAACAGTGCCGTGAGGCGTCACCGGGACTGCTGTGTTGGACACGGCCTACTTTCCCTAGGGAAACTAAGCTATCTGCCCCAGGAGAATAAGAACCAAAGGTCAAGGAAGAGATGGTACCTATTATCTTCTCTGGTGAACTAATTTATCCGTAGCATCAGCCAACCACAAAACAAGGGAGAATATTTTTGAAGCCATCCTCATCAATATTTTGATTTTCCTGTTGTCAATTTTATACTTTACTCACTTCTCCAAGTAGTCGGTTTGCTTTATTTTGGGTTCTGATTAAAGTATTTAACTAATTAATTCACTATGTAACTACTGAAGTTATTATTTCAGTGTCTGTCATCAATTTAGGCCTTTGCCAAAATATTTACACAAGTTGCAACAAGTTAAAATAATATCCAAATAAGTGATTGCCTTTCAAAATTTGCTCTTTTTTTTTTTTTTTAAATAATAAGTGACTGTGGTGATTATAGCATTTCAGGATACAGTCATTTGCAACCTCCAGGTACCCCAAAACTATAATTTTCAGGTTGTAACAACTTCAGGGACAATGGAGAAGGATTACCTTTTTTTTTTTTTTTTTGCAATACTTATATTCTTTTTTCCAGAAGAAGGACGAATATATTTGTTTGATTGGAATATAAAATATAATAAAATACAGAAATACTTCTTTAGTTACAAGAGTTTTGAGAAGATATAAACTATTCACAACTAGCAAGAAGAGTCTGTTTGCAGGCATCTCCTGTCAGATAAATTTCTGTCTACAGCAAAAATAGAAGGTTTTTTTATCGCCAAGGCTTTTAAAGATCTAAAAATGCACACAACTTTTCATTTTCTACAAGTGAAAAGAAGAAATTTATAGTTCAAATTATACCACTCATTGTTTTAAGACAGAGTTTTTATTTAATTATAAAAAATAAGTCTGTAATAAAAATAATATTCATTGCATTACATTATAAGATGATATAATAAATTATATTATTTATTGCACTATTTACCAATTGTTTCGAATATTCTTCTCACAGCAGAACAAGAGAATGGATTAACACCAGTGAGTGGTCAGAAAAAGAAAGATTTTCTTCAGTAATAGAAACCAGGTACAGGTAATGCCTTAGAAAGGTAATATTGCTTACCTGGAAAAGCAGGAACTAGATGGAACTTATTTTATTTATATACACTAGTAGAATTATTTTTTTCTTAACATGTATGAAAAAAAAGTAGAAATATAATTAGAGAAGAAGAAAATTAATTCAACAACAAATTGAAGTAACACTGCACAAGCCGTATTAGGCAACCGAAGAAAGAACTATTGATTTGTAAAAATCGTTTGTCAAATTACTAAGAGCATATTCTATCGTATACTTAAATTAAGAGTACTACTTGACAATTCAGACTGCATGATTTAAGGCTAACCCCAGGTAAAAACACTGATTAACAATTAAAAAAAGGGAGATACGAAAAATAACTTTGTAAGATATTGAGTTGAATTAGAAACATGGTACCCAATAATTTTCCTCATATATTTCTCATCTTAATCTACCTTGCTCTTACTGTTATCTTCCTCCCACGGTCAGCCCATAAGTACTAAAAAAGGGAGAACATCATCACTGACATAGTCCATCACATGCCAAAATTCATCGTTTATAAATTCTTGGAATTTCATTTAAAAGGCAAACCACGACTATGTAAGCACAACATTTAATTATCTATTCTGTGAGAATTATATGCAGGGGACCGAGTGAGGTCGATCCTGCTGTTTTGTTTCAGGAAACAAAATTATTATTATTCTGTCTTTGGCCATAATGGAGACAAAAAAACAACACGCCAAACAAAAACATGTTCTGAAACAGTGACAATAGTGAGTTTGGGATCAGCTAATAATGTTTCCAAAGCAGTTTCATTTAAAAAAGAAAAAAAAAAAAAAAAGGCAAATTTCCCAGTTGAAATTGAGTTAAAACGTAGCTCTGCTAGGGTTTTGCACCACTGCAGCTGCAGCTGGGGCAAATTACCAATATAGCCAATGCACGGGTATAATGAATACAGTTAACTGCCTGGGCAGTGACCAACACAACTACCAACTCACTGCTGGAGTTTTCAAAAATCCTGAACAGGAGCTTCAAGAGAAACAAACTACTCACCCCAAGGAACGGCTAAATTAAATCCTCACTTTCACTGTTCATTACTACCTCGCTGATCCAAGAGAAATATTTGTGCAAAAGAAGACGGAGGAATCAAATGATGATATTTGGTGAAATTTAATTTTAGTACCTCTTCCTTTGTGGTTTTGGAGAGGACTCTTGTTCCACTTATTGTCAATTAAACGGAAGCTAAACGGATTCAGCTTAGCAAAAAAGCTAAGCCCCACTGCGAGGAGACAGGTCTTAGGAGCTCACCAGGGTGTAACATGATAAATGTTATGGATATGCAAGTGACTGTGACTTCTTTTCATAATCATTTTAATGGGATGGAGTTTAATTTCTGGGTAGAGCACAGAAGTGTATCACCCTCCTCCCAACTGTTTCCACTTTTACAACCAAACTTACTCAGTCAGGAAGGTAATACAAAATCCTGTTTTCATTTATGGGAACCCCTGCGTTTTGAACTCACCAAATTCAGCCCAAAAGACACAGAATTTTTCTTTATAATATTTTCAATTTTGGTTTGTTAGCTTCCAAAACCAAATAACAGCCTTTGTTTCAAATGACTTTCTCACAAAAACTGTAAGAAAATAAAGCTGGCAAAAACCTTGGGAAGGCATCCCTTCAAAGCATGATCTGCTGTCCCTGTTTTATTTCTGACAGTTGTTTATCTAATCTGGTCTTAAAAGGACTTCTTTATGAAGAGCTAGAACCTCCTTGATATTATATTGCAAGAATTCATTATTATTGAAATGCTACAGTATTTTACTCATGTCTAACAGAAATCTCTCTTGCCCCAGTTCAAACCAGGTACTTCTAATCCTCTCTGTTCAAAACAGAGAAAGGCAAGCCCTGTCCTCTTTGCAACCATCTTTTCCGTGTTTGCAAACAGACAGCATGCCACTATCAGGCATTCTCTGGGCAAAATTACTAATTTGTCAGTCTTTCCAAAAAAGTCTCGTTTTCCCAATTTCTCACCATTTTCATCGCTCTCCCTGAATACTCCCTAATCAGTCCATACCTTCCTTAAAAGTGTGGTGCCCAGACTGGACTAACTGTTCTACCTGGGATCCTACTAAGGCTGACCAAAGAGACTGTATGACAGACGGCACTATATGATTGTATGAGAGACTCTCCCATTTATACATCCCACTACGTTATTTGGCTTTTTTGTATCACTGCCACACAACTGGTTCACTTTTACTCTGTATCCCTCAAGTCTCCTGCAGAAGTTCTGCCCCAACAGCTTCCCATGCTGCACCTATAGAGCCAACGATTGCCCTTGTCCTCGTCCAAAAACACATTGATTTTTCAGGTATTTCTCAGTATTATTACACATTCTAATTCTGTTCTCTCTACCAGAATCCCTTAGTCTCTCCCAGCTTTATGCTGTTTGCATGTTTTTGCTATATAATGAAACTAATGTTACATGGCTATTATACAGTGCTTTTGTTCCTAGGTCTCAAAGGACTTTATTGGAATAAGGCTCACTGTTCTTGAATACATGCAGAACAGAGGTAGGGACACAAAGTCGGAGCCAAATTTTTCTAAAGTGTCCACAAATTTGGAGCTAGGTCTGGGAGATCCACCAGGATGGTGGATTCCCTATATTATGTGAATAAATATAATGGATTTTTTTCAGAAAAGTAAATGAGAAGTGGCACGGTTTTCACAAGTACCGTGAAAAATCTATTGACTCTATTAACACATCCAAAATGGAAAGAAACAGAGAAGTCATACATAATGAAGTTGCACTGCTTTTCCATTCTTTTCAAAATCTTTACAAAATACAATACAATAAAAAATAAAGAATAAATTATAAATGTCTATCAGAAAGTAAAATATAAAAGGAGACAAATGAGCCAAGGAAGGCTTCATTTAAACTTTTTTTTTTTAAAAAAAACACTGTTGCTGAAAATTACTTTACACATCTGTCCGTTAAGTTTACCTTATTACTCAGCACATTTTTAAGTAACTAAGCGAAGGAATTATTATAAGTATTCAGTTTTCTGAATTATCTTTAAAATCACAAAGTATCTTCCCATATTCTGCTCCTCCTAAGCGGTTTATGAATGGGAGCTCCTCTACGGATGTCTTGGACATACAAGAAAAATTATAGTTTCCCTAAGGAATTGAGAAGTCTTAACAGCAATTTTCAGCTGACCAATAAACCTTATACAAAAGAGTGGAAATTCTTCTCTTTTTTTCAGTATTTGTTTTTCAGAGCAGTAATTTTTCTTCACTAATAATGACGGCTGAATTTTCAAAGTAATGCAACTTGATGCAAAATAGATGCCATGTTTCCATAGGCTTACTGTAGGCTGCCTTAAAATATCATCGTCACTTCACACTCAAATACATAACACTCGTGAACACCACCACCAGCGTTATACCAGCAACACCTGCCTCTTGTGCGCAACCGATTTCATTACAACTGAGAAAAAGTAACTGATGAAAACAAATAAAGAAATAATGGAATTCCTATTCAACTGCAGGCAAATGGACATGGCGACCTGCAGTACCATGCCATGGCAGAGAGCCTGGGCTATGCTGCCACAGCATGCTGTTGATTAAGGACACGTAACACCACAAGGAAAAGAGGTAGGAACAAAGAGCGTAAGGACACCTCAGTGCTTCGGTGCTGACACAACATTAGGTCCTCTGGGGCACAAGGATAAACAACAGGTCTGCATGGATACATCTTGTACAAATGTCAAAGGGCTGAGAGGTTGGACAGAACTTTGAGCAACCTGATCTAGTTGAAGATGACCCTGCTCGTTGCAGGGGAGGTTGGATTAGATAACCTTTAAAGGTCCCTTCCAACCCAAACCATTCTATGATTCTATGACCAACACCTTTGAAAAGGCAGAAAGGATTTGAGCTGTAGGATGATTTCCCTGTAACATGTGATATCCCTACCAGTTACGGAAATATCTGAAGTTCTGGCTAAGGCCCCCAGCAACAGCTACCTGAAAATCACAGTGTAAGTAACTGCTTCAGCCATGCATCCTGGGCACAACTGCTGTTACCAGAACGCTCAGAAACTCCAGCACTTCACTTACTCTACCCCCATCAGCTACCAGCTAACTGAATCATGGTGGTCATGCCATTATCACAGTCAATCTCTGCCACCATCATTCTCTTCTTCTTCTTCTTGGTTGTATTATCATTAAATGTAACGTCATATACATTTTCCAATAGTTCAGACTCTTTATGCTGAAATAGTACATGGATGACGCAGGATCTGTCATGTCCAACAAATCAGTCCCATTTTTTCTTTATGTCCTGTCTTTCGTGCATTAATCACTGTCAACTCTCCCTCCATTCTGCATATTGTTGTTTTAAATTAAGAAGTAAATAGCGCCTCCAAACCAACCCACCATCTTAAACCCTCTCAAACATAAATACAATTTTTATGAAAGTATTGCATTAGCTTAGCTGTACAAATGTAACGTTGCCTTCACTTATCTTCTCTGGACTTTGAACAAAGCAATGTAATAAAGGATATACGTTACAAATGTCTTGGCATAGGTCAAAGAAACTCTGAGTTTAAGGGTATATTTACCCTACTGATGGCCACAGGCTGCAAGAGGGAGCTGATTTTACATGACCCTTCATTGATACTATAAACAATTTCCTGCGGCAATAAAGACACTCATCTACCCGGCTTCTCATGTTCTCCCAGTATATTTGCGTAGTATTCCAAAAAGATACTTAATTTGAAGACTGCGTAGTTTTAAAGATGGTAGAGAAAGACACGAGCTATACAACTAAGATTTAAAGATTTATGCAAGAGAGAGAACTGAAAAGTATCTTTTACTTGTAAACCATTTTCAGTTGAAAAGAAAATCATAAAAGTGAAATAGAAAAAGAAAAAAAAAAAAGATTAACATTTTTCAAGTAGCTTTCCTGGTTAGAGCAACACAGTGGAGAGACTACACCTGCCTAGGCATGTCTGGCAGAACAGTCTCCTTTTGCGGGCTGAATATAGACTAAAGCTAGATCATTCAACAGTATTTTTCCTTTTTTTGTTCAATGTCCTGTCTAGTAACTGCAGCATTTTTCTGCCTCTCACTATGACTATGATCAAGGCAGTCCTTAAGTGTTACAATAAAATACTGCCATTTCATTGAAATTAACTTAAATCTTGCAATAATTAACTAATTGTATGGCACAGTCAGCATATATGTGGGCAAAGCCTAGCAAAACTGCATATTTATTCAGGCCTAACATTTGAAGAAGTCCATGGACAATCCCTAAAAATGACAATCTACAAGAGTACATTTGTGAAAACATAAACGGTATACAAGAGCTATTTTCTCAGTATTTTTGAAAGGGTGTCATCATGCCCTATACAAAGATTCTGTTGGTTTCTTCACCTTCCTTTTTAGAAGTTTTTAATGTGGCATCCAGTCACCAGAAAGAACAGGTATACATTTATGCTCATCTATACTTCTATTTTAATTTTGACCATCATCAAAAGTACAACAGAAGTAATTATTCTGGGTAAACTGAAAATTCAGAAAAATGGCTAATTATGTGCACATGGATTAAATGTAGAGTGGCTGTGCATATATTTGTCTAAAACCTGTGGCGGATGCCTTGGGTCAATATTGACTTAGGGATTCCTAATGTATTTTTACAACATCTAATTTTGAGAGCAAAGTGTGTGCTGCAAAGAACATTTGGTATCACAATAATTAATCTGATTTCTTCGCAAACAAACAGATCACAAGTCCATTGGTAAACATTTAAACAGCTTACAGCAAACACATTCTACACGTCATATAATTTATTATCAAGTACTCCAGACTCCTAACTATTTAATTAAAACAAAGAGCTAGTCTACTCTTCTTGCACGGACCCAGATACTTATTCTGCTCTCTGGGTATCAGAATGTGAACCACTTTAATGCATAACTTGCATCCAGATCTAAAAGCAAAAAGCTTTAAATAAAATATAAGAAAATTTATTTTGGCTGAAAGTGAAAATGGCAGGTTTTAGGTTCAAGACAAACATAAATGTTTCAAGAGACGAGCAATTTTTTTTACTAAAGCATTTAATGTATTTAAAAACATCATCCTCAACCTGATTACTTTTTCTCTAATTATAGATAGATTTTGTCTTGCTAAACAAATGATACTGATAATTAAGAGCTGCAAGAGAAGCCTTTCCTACCCCTCAGATGTGAAAACAGATTAGAGCACAGACATAAGCAAACATGCTTACTACACCACACCTGTTAGAATGCCATTGTTTTAACAGGACTTGCACCTTTAGAAGACTCTTCAGATATTCAGAATAAACTTATATTCAAATTTCAAAAATGCTTGGTGAAAATCAAAATAAACATTCAAACCTCCAAACAACAGAAAAATCAAGTGGATTGCATATATAACTGCTTATAATCTAGAATAGACAAGCTCAGTAACACCTTCCATTCCTCAAAAAACATGCATAATTCCAGCTCTGCCTACTGTCTAATACTGTTGTTCATTCAGGATTAAGTTCCTTCCGAGTTTTTTTTTCATTTTTAGTCTGGTCTAATTTCCCATAGCAGTCAGTAAGACATTGCAACAAGCATGGGAATTTACAGTATTAGAATTATAAAAGACAGTGGTTTAGGACTGTGCTATCCCTTGCTGGCAAAGCATGCTCATCTAGATGCAGCATAGGTCAGAAAAGGTTTGTTCTACTAACAAAGCCATGCCCCTTCTCTGAACAACACCTATGAAAACAACACAAGATGCCTCTCCTGCTGGCAAAATTACATCTGTCCCCAGAGTTTTGCCAGTACAGCATGTTATAACCACTAGCTGCTATACCTGCATCAGCAAACTTTGTAGTTCAGATCTGGTCTTACGTGTTTTTCTGTACCGATAATGTTCTTTGGCTGTGGCTATTTAGGAGTGTGAAGGCTGATGTTTGGCATTAGCTTTTACATCATTTTCATCAAGACGTACATTTTTTTAGAAACAGATGGGAGATTCTCTGTGTGCTAAGTTATAGGTGACTATGCATGAAGTCACTGAGATGATGCTATGCTGACAAATTTGTCTGGTATTTCCTCCTTTGATGATATTATGCATCTAACAAGAGATTGACACACCAAAATAGTGGTCCAGATGTTCTATGTTTGGTCTGAAACCATGCTTTAAAATTAACAGTACTGTTATTGCAATTCCTACCTTCTTGTTTAGTTATGTAAGAGGACAGTTTGCAAAAGACCAGAGTCTCCAAAATTTTGTTTGTTCAAGAATCCTAAAACATTTCTGACTTTATTTGCCTCATAGGAAACAATTAGGAAATCCCTACCTTTTAAACAAAGTAAAGCAATACCATGTACTTGTCAAATCCGTCTGTCAAATATACATCTCTGTGAAGATCCATCCCTGAGGTAACCAGTACTATGTATGTAATTTAATTCCATTAATATCACAGTCATTTTAATATCCTTACCTGAACTGTTCGTCCTGCATTAATGTGCTCTTCATGCAATCTGTCCCAGAGCCTGCATCTTTGATACTAAAATAAAGGAAAAATACTCCATATAATTGCTATTTTTACCAACTAGCTATGCAGAAAAAAAGGAACCTTCAGTAAATAATCACTTTAATTTTCCAAAATTGACAGTAAAGAAGCTGAGTCATAGGCATTTCCACTGCAAAATTAGAGAGGTAAACAGCCATGTATTTTGTGAATAATTTTGGACAATGTATTTTACTGAACTGCAGATAACCAGGGTTTCAGCTTCAGTTTTTAACAACAAAGAGATATTGCAGCATCCTGATACTGCTGTGGCATAACAACTCAGTGGTCAAAGGACAGAAGGAGTAATAAGGAATGGAATAGGGGATAAGCTGTACTGGTCATATAGGACAAAAAGGTAACTGATATTATTTACAAAGAGAATTGCATTCATTACACAACACTACTATCTACATTTACACCTATCATTTCTATATAGTTAAAAACACAGTTACAAGAACCATCAGGGCAGATTTGGCACCCACATGAGGCTCCACTAACTTCAGCGGGAAACCACCCATACAGCATTTTCCACGGGACAGAAACCAGAGTAATTATTCCATCATCAGAGAGCAAGTTTTGCAAAAGAACTGCATATCATCACATATAAGCCTTTTCATCACTGAAATAAATCAATCCCTGGTATTGCCAGTTGACATAAATAATATAGAGACATCATTATGAAAAAGAGTAGTAAAATAATACGAGTAGAAGCTGTGATTCCTGGAACATGGGCTGAAACCATCAAAGAATGCATTTAAAATACTAGACAATATTAAAACATTCTTTTTAATTGTTTAAATAACAAGACAAAATATTTACCATGATTTCCAAGTCGTTTTTATGTAAAGTTTAATTCCTGAACTTCTTAGTATGCTTTGTTACCAACAAAAAACTCTATCTACAGCCTACATCTTTCCTTCATTCTTTTCATAATTTTAGAGGCCACAGCAGTAAGGATGGTAAGTTACTCAGCTTCCTAAAATACAACAAGAAATCTTAAGTTACTTCTTATTTTCAGAGAAAGAAGTTCTTTCATGTTAGGATTATGTAGTGCTACAGAAGAGAAAAAGTTTAGTGTTCAATTAAGTCAGATTAAAGTGATTTTTCTGGGAAACTAGCAACTGCTGCATAAATTATTATGCCATTAAAATTACTGCCATTGTTCTTTAAAATAAAATGGACAAAAAAAAAATCCGCATCAACAGTAGATCTTCCAATTCAGTCATCCCTGAAAGAGTACTGAAACAGGAATTTCTGAGGGTGGAACAGAAGGGCCTTGGGGAAAAACTACCTTTTCAATTTCAACTGACTGTAATATATTGTCTACATATCAAACAATAAAAAAATCCTGTTTTCCAGTTAAGAACAACAAGAAGAATTCCTCAGGAAACTTTTATTGCTCTTCATAATTTCCACTAGAAATGCACAGCACATTTATGTGTTTTAAATATTTAGAAGTTTTATTACTTTACTTCAAAATTCCTAGTATGCTAGTGATGACTTCAAAGAATCCAATGACTTAATACACCCAGAGCAATGACATTCATGTGGTCAGAGAATTCTTCCTTGTTGACTTTTCATCCAACACAAAGTAGGCCATACTCCCGGGCAATGTTCACTCTAGGAGACTCAAGGATGGCAAACCTTGAGGAGATGGTATTGACGTTATTTATCATTAACAAATAAAAGTAAAACTAAGAAGGGTCCATGAAGTAAAAAAACTTATGGAATCCTAAACTTTTAGAGCAGGTCCAGAGGAGGGCCACAAAAATGGTCAGAGGGCTGGAACACCTCTCCTATGAGGACAGGCTAAAAGAGCTGGGACTGTTCAGCCTAGAGGAGAGAAGGCTCTGGGGAGACCTCATTGCAGCCTTTCAACATATAAAGAGGGCTTAGAAGAAAGACAGATAATTTTTACTAAGGCCTGTAGTGACAGGACAAGGGGCAACACTTTTAAACTGAAAGAAGGTAAGTTTATATTAGACATAAGAAAGAAATTTTTCACTCTGAGGGTGGTGAGACACCGGAACAGGTTGCCCAGAGAAGCTGCGGATGCCCCATCATTGGAAGTGTTCAAGGTCAGGTGGGACAGGGCTTTGAGCAACCTGATGTAGTGAAGGATGTCCCTCCCCATGGCAGGGGGGTTGGACTAGATGGTCTTTAAAGGTCCGTTCCAATCCAAACCACTCTATGGTTCCATGATTCTGTGATATTTAATCATAATTGTGCTATAGCCAAATAGTTTGTATTCCACATCAGAAATACAAAACAAAAGGTTACTCTTAGACACTCAATCTCTTTTCCTCTTTGTCCCATTCTCTTTAGAGAGCTCTCTTTAGAAAGAAACCTTCATGCTTATGCTCTGGATCCCTTCCATCTCTCCTTGAAAATATCCAGTGGACATGGAGAGAACGCAAAGTTTTTCATAATGTCCTCTGCATTAATTTTGAAGCAGGTAGTGCTCACCAACATTTCTAAAAGGTCTACAATAAATGTCTTATACAAATGTATACACTCTGACAAAGACTATAGTAAGACTCAGATATCTTAATTTCTCATTTTGTGTCACCTTTATGGATCTTCCCACAACAACAATGGTCGTCAGCCAAAGGTAAAAAGTGCTTCAACACAACATCCTTTGACTTTGGCACAGTCACAGGAAATGAAATTAAAACTGAGAGCAACAGAGAAAAGGATGCCATGTCTTAAGAGCACTTTTTTTCTTTTTTTTTAAGGATTGTTGACTATTACCAACAAAGTTTAGGGCAGCATGCCAAAATCTCCACCTTCCTGTAGTACCATGACAATTGTTTTCATCTAACAGAGAGTTGTAACTCTTTTGGATAAGCATGCATTTCATTCCCTGTTTTGGAGTGAAAGGCCATCCAATCCATGGAACATGCTTTAGAAAACAAGAACTCTTTGCGGAAAACATGGAAAGAAAAAAAAAAACAAGTACAGAGCACTGATTTCTTAAGGACATAATTTTTAAGTCTTCAGAAACCATCATATGGAAAGTTGGACTCTCAAATAGTTGAGACGCAACGACGATGGATTTATGGTAGCCACTTCCTCTGAAAAGGTGTACTCAAGGTCAAATTTCATTATATATTGATTTTATAGTTTCTTCAAACAGTGATTTAGTAGATTAATTGTTTGGACTATCTCTGGAACCTAAGGTTTAAATCAATATTCATGAAATGAGGTTAGAGATATTGGCTTCATCATAAGTAAATAATGTTGCTGCTCTAAGCAATTTGACATAATTAGTGATTTTTGCTTAAAAGTAGCCTGTAAAATAAACAGGACCAGATTCTACAAAATTATCCTTTTACCTCTAGGGATGTTTGGTTTACATGGCTGAAAGTTAATTTTACAAAAAGTATTTTAGAGAAAACCATTTAAGCTGCTGACGCTGACAGCTCATAAAAGTACTGTAACACATTCATTATGGCTAAAATGCATGTGAAAGGTATAAAATGCAAATTATCACGGAAGTATTTCAACCAAACTATCGCTAGTGTTCTGATAATCTAAAACTATCTAGTGACACTTCAAATTCCGATTTGCCACATTTTTATTCTCACCTTCTCAGAAATCTATCAATAGAGTAAACTTTGGAATATTTACAGTTCTTACAGCCAGAAAAGTATTAAAAAAAAAAAAAAAAAGAGAGAGAGAGAGAAACTTGCAAATTGTAAGAACATTACACTGAGTTTGGACCTTTTAAAGAATCTGGCATTTAGGGACTATTTTTATACTCAGATGTATTACTTCTCATAAATGTTTGTGTCATATTTTTTGTCAATACACAGAAGTTCTGAAGTCTTTAGTACTGCTGAATACCTTCTGGTATACTTACCAATTGTTTATTTAAAGGTTTGATCCATAGTTACTTGTTTCTACTAATTCAAATATCAAATCTGCCAGGATTTATACTGTCTATGGATGCACAAATTTTTAATAGTATTCTGAAATCAGAAAGGCAAATCTATACTGAATGTTGCTACCACTTCTTGCTTTCACAAAAGTGTTGTTCTAGAGGAAGTACAGTTAACACTTTTAAGAACTACGTTTAGAATTATTTTAGGATTTTTCTGACATGCAAATTTTATCATGTTGACTGAACAGGTCACTTACACTGATACCATCAACAACCTGAAAATCTCAAGAAAAATCCAAACCAGATACTTTTAGATTGCATCAGATTTTTACATTCAAAATATAAAATTCAACTACTCAATAAAGCATCTTGGTATTTCACTGTGGTTACTGAATGCCCTTACAGAAACACTGCAGTCTGTATCCCCTATAATTAAAACTCTGGCTAAGCACGAGTTTCTCTGACAATGCTTTGAACAAAGTGTTAGATCAGAACTAACCTTATCCCAAGTGCTAATATTTTCTGCATTTTCTTCCAGATACAGAAAACTAGTCTTGCAATGATCTCCCCTTCTGTCTGCAAAACAGGATGGCTTGATGCAAATGAGTTGCTGGGCCAGTAAAGACTTCAGTTGACCAACACATGGCTGAATTAAGTGGAACATATTTCACCCCTTCCCTGACAGCATGGTAACGCTATCTGGCTAGATACAGCATAATTATTCTTTGTCTAAATACATAAAAGATTTTCAGCAGGGTCAACCAGTAACTGGCTACACCTCCTCACTGACCAGGTTTTGCAAAACACAGCAATTCCCAAGATCATCTCTCACACTGGTAAGTACTACACGGAGTAATAACTGATCATGTCTCTGCTTCTCATTGAAGCACCTAATGCCTTTTGAAGCTTCTTGATAGGGTTTTTATATATCCTAAATGAAGAGGGGTTTACATATATGGACAATACTTAGCAAAGAATCTATTTAGCTGTACAAAGTATTACTCTTAAAAAAAAAAAAATAGGCAGCATAACATTTATGCCCATCCCCTCCATCCTCTCTCCCTAATTACTACCTTACACACATCAAAAGCTTATCTTTACCTTCAAAGCGCAACAAAACCATTTCTGTAATGCTAATGTGCCCTGCTAATTACTTCCTATTCTGGCTGGCTGGTCAGCTCCCCCCTCCATCGACAGACAACCTTTTTCCAGTGACCACCCTTTTGCTCCTTTCAGGCAAGGCTGTAGCTTTTATGCCACCCTTTTGTGGGTATTTATTAACTGCACCCCTTCATTTCTGAATGCCTTCTTCAAGACTCTGAAGAACAGTACACCTCACTGCTCCACACTCATTGATGCTGTTGGGTGTTAACTGGAGTGCTGCCCTGAAGATACATTTTTTAACGTAATTTTAACATGAGCCAACTGTGGACCAAAACCTACCTCTCTGCAGCCAAGAAATCCCTCTTGGTGGATTATGACAAATGCATGTTGCTTCCATGCGCAGTTGTGCAACTTCTGGTTAGAGAAAGAAGGGAACAACCTACCTACCAAGACTGTCTATTTGAATGAAACAGCTTGCGTGGAAAAGCTATTATTATGATGGTCTCCTCTAGGCACCTCTGAATCCTGTCCTATTCTGCATTATTCTTCACTAGACACCCTTAGCTAGCTCCATGGCCACTGCTAGGTACGGGCCATGCACATCAGGAGACGTACGCACTGATCCCTGAAGGCTGTACATCTCTCCAGGGCAAGTCAACAGTCATGGCTCCTTGCTCCCTCATCACCTCACCCAAGAGCAACCTAATACCAACTCCTCTGTACTCTGGCTACAATGCAAAGTAACTCAATTAACTGTTCTTTATGGGAGAAGCTGGAGAACAGAAAACTGTTCCTGGCCCCTACAGTACGGGGCTGCTGCAAACTGGCTGATTCCAAGGCAAAAAAATACTGAATCAGCTGGCATCTAGGTAATGTAATGAGTTATACAAATATGGAATGACTAAGAGTAAACAACACGCTGTGACTGAAACAATAGCTCATCTCATTCAGAAGTTATAGCTTCAACCAAATATTATACCAATACACTTTTCAGTTTGTGAATATTGCAGTTCACATCCTTATTGTGTCCTTATTACACCCTTACCAGGAAAGAGTCAAATGATTATCTCCCATCATTAGTCCCAGCAGCCCCAGGTCTTATTCTGTCCCAGTTTTAATCTCGTCCCATGGTCAGCCACCACTTCTGCACTTTCACCTTCCATCTAAGGTACTTCTTCACAAGCTCCCCCTACCCAATTCTTTATCTTTTATTTACATGAGCCAGGAAGACCTTCCTCTTGTGTACAAGTAAGGGAAAGTAAAAGGATGAGACTGTGGGAACACAAGAAAAATTGTCTCCCTGTTTTCATTCTCAGATTCAGGACCAATCAAATTAGCAACTCCAAGAGCGAGCTCTGGTAATTTCTAAGCAGAGGAGTGTGCCCAGTGTTGGGTAAATCTTTAGCAATCTTCAGCTGGTGGAGTTTAATCAGTATCCAGTGAGTACCTGCAAACCACTTTTTTTTCAAGTTGTACCTCTTGGCTAACGCATGCCAGATTTTTAGAAGCACGGCAAAATGTATAGTCTGAACAAAGACCACCTCATAAAAAAATCTCAAGTTACTGTTCTAACACATCACTGCTTTGAAAAGAAATTATTATCACTAAACTATCAAACACTATCACTTAAACTAAACATTTCTTACTAAAAGAAATTACTGTCACTTGAACAATACATTATTTCCCGACTATGTTCTCAGAAACAAATACATGGATTTATTTTCCCTCCTCTCCCATCCCCAAACTACTCAAGGCAGAAACCTGGCATGGAAAATTTCATCCAAAAGGTTACACACTTGGTAAAGCTACAGTAAAGTTATAGTAAAGTTGTGAACAAGTGACAGAAGCAAAATACAAAACAGTTTCAACAATAACATTATACACATCCTTCAGACCATACCTTTGAGGAAATAAAAATCACGTTCACATATTTTATTCCCATTTATTTATTCCTTCCCAAGGTGTTAAAAAATGTAGATAGTTGTCCTACACCACTCAGATATACATATACTTGATTTTATTAATTGTGAACAAGCCTAGTGACATTCATACGATGTATGATTTTTCAGAAACATGTACAGAACTTCACAGAACTACAGACACTGTCACTGATTTTTCTGTGGTGGTAAGTATAATCTTTTCTAAACAACTATGTCTTTAATCAGTCATTTCAAAAATTCCATCGCAATGTTGGTATTATGACTAAAAGCGTACTTCCTGAGTCACTCACTCTTCCTTTTCAGTGGTGTCACCTGTTTTAGTAAATCTCTTACTACCTTCCTCAACAAACCGATTTCTCTGTTTCCACAGGCTACAGCTATAATAATAAACAGAGACTGAGAATGTTTCAAGTCTGAAATATGGTCATCTATGCTGTTAAATTGTTAGAACTGTCCCTGGCATGGTTTTGGCGTTGTCGAATAGCTCTCTCGCATAAAGAATTCCTGAGAATGGTTAAGGAGTTATAAACACAGACAAGTGTCCTGGGCATGTTTACTTTACCAGTACAGGCATTGCCACAGTGTATGGAAGAATTTAACTGGACACTAATTTTTCCTGGAAGCATATTCAGTTTCACTGTCAAGTGTGAGCTAATGTCACCAAAAAGCACATACACATGCTGCAATTTTGATACAATTCTTTTTCTATTTATTTAAATAATTTCTCTCACCTCAGTTTAAAAATATATATAGAAAAAGATAGGTATAAACAGTAAGTTATTCAGAATAGTTGGCAGCAAACCACTGTGACTTAAAAATACAGTAAGACTATTAGGTTGCTTTCCTTAGAACTTTTTAATAAAAAAGAATAGTGTTTACTGACTAGTTCCTACTAGTAAAGGCCTTTGTACACACTGAATGACCAGGCAATATGGAATTTTCATTTTTATGGAAATTTGAATGAAAATATTTAATAATCAACTTTCCATTGAAATCTCTACACAATGTTCCAGCATGACTGCTTCTATACTGCAAAAAGAACTGTAACAGTAAAAAAATGAACACTAACCTTCTCAATATTTATTTGGTGTTTTCTTAACCTCTCCAAATCTGTCGGAATTGCCACTTTAACGAATTTCTGAATGGCAGGTTCAATTCGACGCAGCTTAACTTTTTCATCATCTTCAGACATCCTAAAAGCAGTTTTCAAATCAATACTTGCCAGTATATCTTCACCAAGGTAAAAACCCCTAAAAACCAAAGAATTACAGGCTTAAAAAAAAAGGTGGTAATTTAGAATAACTTTTTAAAAGAAAGCAAAATAAGGTAAATCAGTCCTTCCAATAATCATGTATATTCCAAAACCACATTTGAGCAGTATTAACTACTTAAAATCTGGATTCTCTATTTGCATTTAAATGTATTATTTCCATTTATTTTCAGGCTTTGGAGATCATTTTTCATAGATAAAGCTTACCACTGATAAAAAAATAGCTGAATAATTAAGGCAGATGCAAACATGCTTTGCAGCATAATGATAGATTGAAGCCTTTGAAAAACCCTTCCAATTAGATGCTTTGCTTGATCAGAGTTCAAGTTTTGCCAATTTACATTCTGAATAATCTTAAAAATTTTAAAATATGTCCTGAAAAGACACCAAAATAAAATTAAATTAGGAAGTCCATTTCCTAGAAAGATTAAGAGCTCCTGAATTAAGATTTGGACTCCAAATTGCATTTGTCCCCCACTGAAAACAACTAAGGCATCACCTAACAAGGGGTTTAAACAGGTTGCTGAAATATTTGCAGGACCAGCAGGTACATAAGCAACCTGAATTCTGTTCCCTACACATGCATAAAACATAACTTTGAAGTTTCACTTCTCTAAAAGAAAGATATGTAGAACTATATATAATAGCATTTATCTACACAGCATATGAGTAATATAAAGGAATTCCATTATGCTGAATGCACTTAAGGGACAAGAAAAAAATTGTGAGATAATTTTGTAGTTTTAATACCGTACAAACAGAGGTTATTTAAATGAGATTTTCTTTCTGTATACTCCTTTTTTAACAAAAACAAGAAGTTGAAGTTGAATTGCAGACACGTATGAGAAAATTCTGTCACAAGTGTCAGTAAAAAGACACGTGCTGACTTGCTTATATGAAAGTTCCTGTACTACAACGGCAAGTGCATCAGAAGGCTTACCCTGATTCTCCTCTTCCAGTAACCAAACTAATTTAAAATAATTAAACTAGCATAATCCTCCTGGTACGGATGAGGCACAGCAGAATGTAACAGGTTAACAAAATTTCCTGGTTTTCACACAGCCAAACACATTATTAACAGTGAAATTAGACATTACTTTTTCTCACATCTAACTACGGTGTGAAAGTGCGGAGGGAGAGTGTTGAGGTTCTTCTGAGACCTGTGATCCCTACAGGCAGAGAGAACGTGAAGGCAGGCACCAGCCGATGGCACTGAGCCTTCGACTGAACTACTCAAAGTTCCGTCACAGCCCTCACCTGTAGGCTGCAGGGAGAATACGTACGAATCTCCCTCACCTTCACAGGAGCCAAGTGGTACGCATCTTCCCATCAGGCCAGTGAGAAAGCTGAAAGCGCTTCTGGCACAGGGACGCTGGGTTTCTAGAGGAAAACAGTCCCAGATTACTCACCTTTTACAACACAGCTGCAAATAAAACAACATTGCGTTTTTCTGAAGAACGAAATGCTAACAGAAGACTCTCCTCCTTTATCTATCCCACCCAACAAAGAAACTGAAAAACGTGGAAAACCGAGTACTTACTGAGAGAAGACCAAGTTAAAGGAAGTCAATCTTTAAGGTTTCACTGATACACCTTTCTCTTTTTCAGAACCTCAGAAGGAAATTATTTCATCAACTGACTTTGCCGTCATTGCTAAATCATCCCCACTTCAAATTACAGAGACCTACTATCAAGCAGTCTTACAAATCCCCTTCTAACGCAAGGCATTTCATATTAATAGTTCTTTGTCCAAATCTTCAAATAAACATGCAGTGGGTGGCCTCTCATTTTTCGGGATGTAAAAAGAACTTTAATCCTTGTGTCGATTTACTTTTCCATCATTCTAAAAACAGTAGCTTAAATGCAAGATGATAAAAAAATACACTGGTTCTTCTATTACACTTTGGTCACTACAGTCCCTAACACTTTTGAAAAAGCCATTTGTATCTCACACTTGAACTCCATTTTGAGCCTAGAACAGATTTTTTTTTTTTTGCAATGAGCAAAAGATGAAAAGCATCATACTCCAAACTGCAGTACTTCCTCTTTGAAAACACATTTAATTTCTTGACAGCTTATACACTAATCCACAAGTTTATGAGATAGAATTAATTAAAAATTGGTTCCTTAAAGATATTTAGTAGTCATGTCATGGTATTCTTTAATACTGCATCATCTGGAAGAAGCAATGACACAAATTCTTCAAACTTACTGCACAAGAACTCACAGAAACCCACAGCCCGTTCTGTCTTAGAACAAATACAGCATAATTTTGTCCCTAACCTTTAACAACATCTAGAGATTGGCAAGAGTCAAAATTGACAGTTTAGATGACTTATAAACTGGACCACTGTGAAAGCAGAGTTAATGTAAGCAACAGCCATATGTCTTGAGTAGGTGATCTGAATAAGCAACGGTTTTAAATTCAAAGATTTGGCTGCATACAGGGCTCTGAATAGTCTTTTTCCTCTCCTTAAAAATTCCCAGACAGAAAACTAGCATTCACAACAGTGTCTAGAATCTCTTTAAGGCACTGCTGCCTAAAATTCACTGCACACTAAGTGCAAGAAACTAAGAAAGAAATATAAAACTCCTTATATTCTCATCAGGTCTCCTGCTCAATGTTCTTTCAAACAGTATAGTAGCTTTTGTAACAAAAATTCTAAGCCATAAATTACTAATAAGAAAATATGCAAGGTCTTAATTTTTTTCATGTTTGTATAATATGGTAAATAAAATTATGATTACAAGTTTTTGTGACAACTATATGTTCATTCCAGATGCAATTTCAAGGAAATCTAAGGTTTCTTGCATACTTTATTGGGTTTGTGTTTTCCCCAAGCATAACTTCAACAATTAATTTCCAAAGCTGTTTTTGAATAACAGCACAGTTTAGGGTGGGAGGGATTTTCATACACCATCCAGCACATGCTGAATTAGATGTGGTTGCACAGGCCCTTGTCCAGTCAAGTTCTAACACCTCCACGGATGGATGCTCCACACACTCACTAGACCCCTCCTTCAGTGTTTGACCGTTCTCCAGGTTAAAAACAAACAAACAAAACAAAACCAAAACCAAAAAGACCTTCCTTAAACAAGCTTGTGGCCATTGCCTCTCATCTGTCATGCACCTCCAACAGGTGCCTGGCTCTATACTTTCCCACCTACACCAGTGAGAACTCCCCTTAAGGCTGAACAAACCCACCTCTCTGTTTCTCCTTGAATACCAGGTGCTCCAGCCCCCTAACCACCTTGCTAGTCTCACAGGTGCCAAACAGAGGGGAAGAGTCACTCCCTCGGCCTGCTGTCCCTCAGCCGCATTTACTAACACAGCCCACAATGCGGTTGTCCTTTACTGCAACAGCATGCTCAGACTCATATTCAGCACGTGGTCCACCACAACACAGAGGTCCTTTTCTGCAAGGCTGCTCTCCATCAAGCCTTCCCACAGCCTGTTCTACTCATCAGGCCACTCCATCCCAGATGCAGGGCTTTCTCCTTGCCTTTGCTGGAATTTATGAGGTTCCTGTCAGCCCATTTCTTCATCCCGTCAAGCTCCCGCCGAGTAGCAGCCCTGTCCAGCCTATCAGCCACTCTCCTCAGGCAAGTTAAAAACACTGCGCTCAGCTTCAGCTTTTTAAGTTAATTTTGCCTCTGCCCTTGGATCTGAATTGCAGTCAGCATGTACACGAACCTGCAGAAGCTCTGAGCCCTCTCTCAGAGGGTGCCATTCAGACACCAGGCGGTTGCGTGACAGATCACCTTCCCTTTCTGACCGTTTCTGTACCAGACTGTCACTTGAACAGGGGCTTGGGCATCCTTCCTACAGGCATTTACCAAGTTCCAAGCACAACAAAATCTCGAGTTCTCTGAGGCTGGAATGCTCGGCTCTGATTCTCAAGTAAATTGAAGTTTGAGCAAAAAAGCCCATGAGAATACCGTATCATTAAATCAGTAATTAAAAAAAGTTAGATAAAACCATTTGTAATTAACTGTCCTTTATTATATTCACAGTGCAAGATATTTTGATAAACAAAGAAATTACAGAATCTTGTCTTTTCAAATGCTGATGCTACAAGCCTGTTAGGGGTTATCGTCTAAGTAAAATATTTTCAGTTTAACATTCAAAATTCATGCACCAAAATTCAATTATATTTCAGTGACAGAAATAACACTTATCCAGAAGTGATCAAGACCCAGATGCTGAATAATTTTCAGTCAACTGTGTTAATAAAAAAGCAGACATATCCAAAGCATACTGTAGCAGCATTATCAAAGTATTAAATGGTGACAAAAATTATATATATATCTCCCTTCTTAATATTTATGTTTTCTGGAGACTGGCTCCAAACTGAAACTGTAATTTTGAAGTAGAATTGGCATAAAAGAATACCATTAACTTGATACCTGCACTTAATATGATAATCATCTCCGATTCTTACTACCAAAGACAGGGAAAAATTCCTTATCCAGTTTGTTCACCCCATGTCCTTGAAATTATTTAAGTGTATCTTCCATAAAGGATTAGTCCACATGCTCTTGTTTGTAAGCAACAGAGCAAAAGAACCTGAGGAGTTTCACTGGATTGATCTTTGCTTTACCAAATAAATGGGTATATAATGGGTAACCAGGACAAAAGCAAACCAATTTTTTCAAAAAGAGATTAATTCCTCTTTCAGCTTTTGAAGGTCCAACCAGCATATGCTACCTTATTTCACTGTTTAAACCCAATAATTGTAAGGAGTAAAAGAATCTTAAGGCATCCAATTCCAAACAGTGAAAGTGTGAATGGAATTCTGACAGTAACATAAAAGCTCCACTTTGTGGTGGTGCATAGAAAGCACATAGTCACATAGTCGCAGTCACTCAGAAGTAAAATTCTTCTTATGTATGGTAACATACTTGTAACTTGTATTATAAGTTTCAGTAAATGCTGTTAATACACATCAAATGTAACACTCATGAACTTCTGTTAAACTGCCTAGTGTTCTCCATTCAAATACAGCAGGAAAAATGCAGGATAAACCCAAAGGGTTCTGCTTGCCCAGGCAAATGCAATGTAACAGTCCTATTTTGATTTTAATTCACTTAAAATACTTTATAGACAACCACTGCCACTAGAAAAAGTACTTCCAGCATAAATGCCTTGTTTTTAAGGTTTTAAAGCCAAAAAGCTTTTTCCTTTTCTCAATGTAAATAGAATAAATTAGAATACAGATGCTAGAATACAGAGACTTACAACAGCTTTCTCACTAAGGTGACCTGAAACACTTGTTCTTAGAGTAGTACTGGCCCCAAAATTACAGTGACAAAGAGTATTCACTAATGCTCACTTGGCTGAGGTCTGTAGTTAGTGAGGAACACGCTCCTGTGGTGGGCTACAGCCAAATTGCACTGTGGGTCTGAATTACATCTTTCTCCTTTGGCAGTAAAAGGAACCAAAGGAAAGCAGCTTGGTTAGGCTGAAATAAGGTTTTGTCACCAGCTCCGGAGTGGTCACAAAGTGACATGAAACTGCTTAGTGGGATGAAGAGCCACACGTGCGGGATCTCCCACAGAACAACCAGAATCAGCAGCTGTACGCAACAGGCCGTGATTCCTGGCAGATCTGTGCGCTTGTGGATCACCCACCTGGCGAGACAACTCTGATCCAGGCAAGACAAGGGCTCACGACTGCGTTTTGAGAAACCAGAGCAAACGACAGGCATTTTGTACTGTTTTTACACGTTTAAGCCAGCTGCAGAAGGGCCAAAAACATCTAATGACTAACATGTCAACATTTTTTGAACAAAGCTGAACCGGTGGAGTGACTTTGTAGTGGACCGACACCTGCAATACGTGGCCGCAACACAGTTCAACCTGCAATCAGAGCCCTAATAATGACTTTTCTGTGTTACTGAACCATGACCCTGGTCTCACCCCAGCAGCTAAGAGGTTAGGGAGGCCTACCCTTCCTGTATCCCGCCCCTGACAAGCAAGGGCTGTACACAGAAGCATAAGGAAAGAATAAAGAGAGGTTTTATGTCCTGTATCAAGGCTACAAGTGGCCTACACTAGTTTCTCTTCCTGAATTATGTTTTTAAAAGCTGGAGGAATGCAGAACTACACCATTTATCGCACTGTGTTTTTACCAACCCCCGCCAAGGACCTCCCGGCCCAGCCGTTCCTGGGGTCACCCGCACGGCGGGGGCGCCCCCAACCACCCGGCCGCCGGTGGGGAGGGAAACCGCCCTCACCCCAGCGGAGCCGGGGAGGGGGGGGGGACGGGACGAGCCCCCCCGCGGTGCCACCCAGCCCCCGGGATCAGGGAGAGGGCAGGCCGAGGGCCGCGGGCCTGCCAGCGGCAGCAGGGCCCGGCCTGCGGCCGCGGCCCGCAAGGCCGAGGTGAGCGGGCGGCGGTCCCGTCGCGGCCCTCGCTGAGGGGCAGGAACCCGGGGTCGGGGCGGGGGGATCGGGGGAAGGGAACCCGGCGCTCCGCTCCCCGCCGCGGACTCCTACCGGCCGGCCACGTCCGCAGGTACCAAGCCCAGGGCAGCCGCCAGGGGCCCGGCCCGGCCTTCCATTCGCCTCCCCGGTGCGGGAAGCGAAAGCGAAAGCAGCGGGGCCGCCGTCGGGGGGGTGGGGGCCGGCAGCCACCCCCGCTCCGCTGCCCGCCCTGCCAGCGCGGCGCCGGGGCAGCCGCTGCCCCCTCCCGCCGCCCCCGATCCGTGTGCCGCACTCCGCCCCCCCACCGCGCCTTCCTCCTGCCCGCGGCCCCTCACCAGGTGGCGGCTGTGGCCGAGACGGGGACGGCGGCCAGTGGCGTCCCGGGACACTGGGCGGTAGCTGGCGCGGCAGGGCTCCCCCTCGGCGGGAAGCGGCCCAGCCCCCGCCCGCCACACACGCCCCCCCCCCGAGGCGATTTTCCTCATGTTTATTTCCCTCTCGCAACTCTGGGTGCGGGGCGGCAGGTCGGGGGGCGGGAAGGGCTGGGGCGGAGGAGGAGGAGGAGGAGAAGCTGCCCTGGCCGGGGCGGGGGGCGGAGTACCGGGCGTCTGGGGTAAGGGCTCATCGGGAGAGAAAAGTTAAACTGCTTCTTCTAAAAGACAGCCAAAGGTTCTCGCCATCATTTTAAGAACTTTTCTGGAATTCTCCACTGCCAACGTTTTTACTTGCCTTAGCACGTATTTTGGGGAATACCTAATTGCCGGGCGGGACGCTGGGCATACAGAGCATCGATCTTCAGGGGACAAATGCCCACCAGGCCGTGCCAGCGGGGCTCCTTTCTCCCCTCACCAGCCTTCACTGCTTCCAACAGCATTGAGGAAAGAAGTGTCTACCGAGTATTTCTGACCTGTGTTTTGAAGGCAAGTGTGACATGTTGGTGGCTGACACTGATCCTTCTCGCCCACCGCCGCGGCCTCTGGCCGGCCGCTGTAGGACAGGCAGAGCGAGACCTGCCCAAGGCAGCCTCCTGTCGCTTCTGGTCCTTCTGCCGCCTCTGAACAGAGGTGAAAAACCGCCTGGCTACCTGGCAGTATCTGTCGAGCAACTTCGTCACACCACTACTAAAATAGAACATTTTTTAACTGAACTCAACAGCGTTAATAGAACAGACTTAAGATCTCCCAAGTATCAACGATGAATTTAAGTTGATTTTGATGTTCTGAACAAGATTTACGTTATGTGTCCATCTGTCTGTCATTCCATGCCCTTTTGGCCAGTTCCAATCTAATTTGGAGAAAGTCATTACGCTCTTACAAGTTTTGTGGAAATTGCCGTGTTGCTGAGGAAGTAAACTTGAATTTGTTTCCTCAGCAAGGGAACAGCAAGCAAAAAAGTCAGCTCTTACACACTCTTGTTAGCAGCAATCAGCCAGACAATCAGTATAAATATATTAGCCATCTACGTTGTATATCCATAGTTCCAGACTGCTGGATAGGATTTTCATAGGGCAAATGGAGAAGAAATTGTAATTATTGTAATTAAGGTTATTTAGGGACTAAAGGACCCAAATCCACAGGGTCCAATGTCTTCATTAGTTCTGTTGTTCACAAGACAGCTGCTGGAATGACAGTGGAGTACTGGGGAATGCCAGAGTACTAAAAAAAACGCTTACACCGAACATACATTTGTAAAAAGGTAAAGAGGACAAGACAGGCTAGCCTAGCATAGCCAGTTTGACATCAATATGGGGCAGAATCATGGAAATACTGACCTGGGATACAGTCCTTAAATGCCAATAATTAAATGCCAGTCAACACACTTCAATGAAAAAGATCTGATTTAGTGCATTTGAATTTAAGTTTGGTTAATGAAGATAGTAATGTTGATGCAGTAGCTTCCACAACGTGGAATACAGATTCTGTGTAGTTCATAATAAGTGATTCAGCTGACAGTCCTCAAGAGAAGTAATTGTGAGTAACGATTTGTTATAAGGTCTTTTTGGGTGGTGTTATTCTTGGCCTGGTACTATTAGAAATGACCTGGACAAAAATACCAAATTACTTCTTTGCTGTTGTAAATAAAGATAAGGGCAGGTCACTTAGATAACCTTCTTTGAATGCTTTGTAAGATCTTCTCACTTGTAAAAATACTCCTCTGAAGAGAGTCAAATGGGAGGTCATACATTCAAGATAAAGCCTTGAAGCTGCACTTGGAATCTGAGGGAGAGCAAATGGTATGAGATGATGCTAAAGAGGACCTGGATGCTATGGTACAGAAGCAGCTGAATGTGAGCCCCCAGAACAAAGTTTTGCAAATTAATACTCTGAAGCAAAACCAGAGGAACATCAAATACAACTGGAAATGGGTATTACCTGTTTATAGCACTGATACAACCATTATTGAAATAATGCATTCAGTTTGGGCATTGACACTTCAAAGGAATGTTAAATATTGGAAATAGTCCAGAAGAAAATTATGAAAGGTGTGGAAAATGTGCATTAATGTGAGATATTTTAAAAGCACAATCCAGTGCAGGTGAAGAGGTACCCTTGTCATAAGCAAACTAGTACTTGTCTGGGTTAGAGATGTTTGAGGAGTGGAAGCAGTTTCTGGCTTTCAGAAACTGACAAAATTCTCAAAGCAAACCAACCAAACAAACAAAAAAAAAGACCAGAAATATGGCATATCTTAATTGGCTATAGGATTAAATACTCTGTGAATCTGTTATAAAACAATACAGAATTGTCGGTAAAAAAATAGAGATTTTTTTTCAAAGATGTACTGTTGCTCAAGCATACACATGGGATACATTGGCAGAGGTTCTGGGTGGTCTGATATGGAGGTGTTGTGATCACAAGATTATACTCGGTCCTTTCTGTCCTTAAACTTTATGACTCCAGAAGAAGACCAAGAAGTCTAGTTATGTAGCAGCAAAAGAAGGAATAGGATCCCACAGATGTTCCTGAAAAGAAAGACTTTTTTTGTGAGCTCTAACAGGCAATGTTTGAAGAGCTCCTGGCACGTTTCATTGTGAACATGATGTTCATGCCTGACTGTCCAGTTCTGCTGCCATTGCTAATGTGATCTCCCAGACAACCCAGCAATGTCTTCAGAGAAGTCCAAATTTCCTCAAGGAAAAAATGTCAACGCAAAATGCTATGTCACTCATGTAAAGATCATCAAAGGAACAAGAGTTCCACCTTCAGGTCTGGGAAAATACTACCTCTGATGGCAAAAGATACCTCAGAAAAAAAATCTAATGTGTACACTGAGTTGGACTTCCTGAATTACAGACAGACTCAGACTTGTATTGTATGTCTGTGATCAATTTTGAGTGGTCTCTTATAGATCCGGTGACCATGTGTATTCCTATACAATTGTCAGAAAAACTGTTGTGTATCAGCAATAAATAATGTAGAAAAAAATCCTGAAGACTCCTAGGAAGGCAGAGAACTGTTGTACATCAGACTAAGGAAGACCTTGCAGCAGTTTCTTTTTCCACATGAGAGCATTCATAGTTTTCAGATATATGGATTTAGGACCAGGATCCAAACATGCAATTCATTTAACAGGGTTCCTTCACTTTGTCTTAACTGCTTGTCTCTCTTCTCAGCATCTTTCCTTCACACGCAGACTCTCAGTTAACTCATGTTGGGGACACTATTTCAGAGTGTTGCTCAATAAGCACAGAACTGCCCGGATACTTACATTATGTTCCCAAAGATACATCTTTTTCCAGTAGAGCATTTCATAATTCTGTTGCCTTTTTCAATGCATTGTTGCTACAGATACAGCGATTTCTGTATCAAAAGACTTGTGCTGGCAAGAACTGATAATAAAGTTTCCATTGTGTCATGGAAAACAGCCATTACTGCGTTACAGTGAACATTGCACTCTCAGTCTTTCAGGAGCACAAGGTTGTTTGAAATGAGATGCCCTTCTAACGTACATCCCTGAAAAAATCAAACTTTTCCAGTAACTCTTGACTTAGGGGTGTTTTGTGGAACATGCGGCAGGATTTTCTGAAACTGTCTTCCTGATGTACACAAAATACTGCGCGTTGGTTTGCTACCGTTGACAAAAATTGTGCTGTAGTTTTTTACAGTTGGTGGAATTCTGATCCAATGCCCTTTTAGTGCAATTTGCTGCAAAACCAGCTCAGATTTGGTTGGGGATCATTTGTATAGTATAGCAGAAAGTAGGTTTTTAAAGTGGTAATGAAATAGAAGAAGTTTATTATACATTAACATATTCACAGTAGCAGTAACACTGAATAGGGTGTAAAAGTGGGAGAGAAAGCAATTAGGGCAAAACAGATTTTATTTTGAGAGAAACACTTCCTCACTGGTTGCACTGGTTATTTGTGTCTTTTCCAGCATATTCACAAGTCTCACACTGTGACCTTGGTGCAGGGATGGTTTACAGTAGCTGCCGCTGATCTACCCCTCCAACAGAGGTGCAGGAAAGCCGGTACAGGAGGATGGTAGGTACAGAAACATCTGTCTACAACACCTGGTGGGCAGCAGGATTTCCCTACTGACAAGAGCAGGGTGAAACAGGCATGGCTAGCTGGTGGGAGCTCGTGTCGCCGGCACTTGGGGAATGTGCACCTGCAGCGCTTTGCCCAGGGAGCCTTAGCTGTCCACTGCTGGCATAACTAAAGGAGATAAAATATTAAAACAAGGGTTGCTGGAGTTGTGTCCCTACCTGGGAACTTCCCCATGACTGGAATTTCGTCAAGACCCATTTTTTTTTTCCCCAACGTCTGTTCATTCCCACTGGAGCTGAAGGGGATTTCTCACACTCAAAACTACTCATCAGCTTTCAGTGTGTGCTGTAGCAACGGTGCATTAGATATTCTCAGTTTTCGTTTGTAAGGTCACCTAAGCAGTTTTACTTTACTACAGAAGAACGTTGAGCTAACTCAGTTAAAAAGCTTTTAGTGGGACTGTCTTTTGTGCATATTATTCTCTTGTCATAGGACCAAATTACATTGGCATCACCTTAAGCTAAATCCCTACAAATTATTCTAAGAAAAATAGTTTCCATACACGGCAGTTTTACCAACCAAAGGAAGTTGGTCCATTTTTTTGGTTTTGTACAATGCCTTAGAAATTCTGTACCAAATCTTAGTGTCATTCAAGTAAATGGTAAAATTTCCATTAAATTTAGCAGGGTGAGAATTTTGTTCTTTGTCCAGGTTCCAATGCTTCCTGACACAAGAAAATACAAACTGTAGTCGGGGAAAAAAAAGTAGAAGATGGCGAACCAACTGAACAGACTTTCATTTAACCAGATCATACTGGTTAACCACCATACTTACAGTAAACATTCCTTTTGTAAAACCAATCAGCCTTGAAAGAGGGATTCAGAATGTCTTTTAATTGCAGACCAGAGGAGTAGTGTCATGGTCTTGCATTCTTAATCAGATTATATTAAAATATTTTTTAGACCATTTTTAATTTCTCTTACTTAGTTAGGAAAGAGATTCTTATTCTGCTGACCTATTAATCACACTACTGGTTTAAAGGCCTTGTATGCCGTTTAGCTTTGGATCGTCTCCAACAGTGGCCACAAGTGCACGGTGAGGGAACAGTAAGAATTGGGCAAGCATATGTGCTAATTCCTCCTTAATGTTCTCCCAGCCTTCAACTTTTTTTACGTTGGGGGTTTCCCAAACCACATGTGGTTTGTTTCCCAGTAACCCCAGTGAATGTCTCCTTCAAGCGCTCACCCAGTCTCCCCTAGAAAGTAAGTAAAGCTCTTTCAGGCACCAAGTCCTTTGGCACAGATTGGCACAGGTCTGCTGCCCTCTGCCTACAGAGGTTAGCTTTTCTGACAGTTGATACCTGACCAACCTCTCCATGCTACTCATTACTCTGTAGACCTCATTTCTGCTCTACGTTGTCATTTTTTTCAGGGTCAACCACTCCTGGTGGACAACTTACTCCTTAACTTTGATCATCCTTGTTGTTTTCCTCTGGGCCTTTTCCATTTCCAATATATCCATTTTTTTTGAGATGAGGGGAACAGAGCTGCACACAGTATTCATTTTGTGGGCAAAATACAGATTTATACAATGTTATAATTTTATTTTCTGTTTTGTTGTCTATTACTTTGCTAGCAATGCCTAGCATTTGTTATGTGTCCCCCTCTTTTTTAACCGTGTCTGAGAAGTTTTCCTGCAAGTCCCCATTATAACCCCAGAGTCTTGCTTAAGTGGTAATGGCCAGCTCAATGGTTGGCTACTTAGCTTAGGAACTGGCCATACAGTTGCACTAAAAATGATTGAAGGCAACGTAATAAATAAGGCAATTGTACAAAGGAATACTTTCACTCACAAGAAAGACCTTCTTGCTAGAAGTCAGGGTGAGTCAGAGGTGAAGAGGAGGAATGGCTGAGCTATAATTCAACATCTATTGCTAGAAAGTATCTGTCATTTCTAATATGTGACAAGTGGTATACAATTTTAAATGTAACTGAAACATTATCTTAGTAAGTCATAAAATATATTTTCACAAATCAGAACCTTCTTTGGTTCTGTGCTGCTTTGTTTCTTTCTGTCGTACACATTTTCCAGTACCCATCAGTTTCTTTGTGTCTCGGGAACCCCTCATGACCTGGATCTTTACAGTGATGCTTGGTGGTATTATCTTGAAAAGTTTAAGTTGCTTCTGGCAGAAGTCAGACCCTTTTCTCTGAAAGGCACAAAATGGGAAGGTAGTCACTTACAATTAACTCCCTCACTGTCTCCTGCTTCCTGCTAGGTCATGGATATATCTAAGCCACAAAGGGGAATGCTGGCATAAGACAAAAGGCTTAGGTTCACATGTCAAACTTTTTTCTTTCTCCCCTGCTAGATGGTTTTACTGCAGAGGTGCTCATCGGTACTTCTTGAAAAAGAAAATTGGTGGTCTAGTGTCAAAGATGCAAAGCTGAGGGGTATCAGCTCCGTTGTCAAGTCAGGTAGACCTTTTCACTACCTCACACGCAGTGTTATGTATACACTAAAACTGTGAAGTGCTCAAGTTCTGCAAGAGTAGAGTGGAAATGCTGCATAAACAAATATGCATGATACGAAGAGACTTAATTCCACAGTAAGGATTGTTTTTATAAATAATGTTTGAATCTTATTCTATTTACTTTTAGTATGACAGTAACACTGTGAAGCCCTGAAGTTCAGTCTTGTAGAGATAAACCTACTTAAAGTTTTGTCTCAGAGAAGGAAAGCCTCTAAAGCCTATTTTAGTTTAAAATGTAATTGAAAGTTTGATTTTCTTGATGAGTACTTTGGGGTACATGTTCAGATAGCTATGTGGAGAATTAGCTGTGCAAGTCCCATTACTGCTAACGCTACTACTAATTCCCTGCACATCATACTGAATATTTACATCTTCGTTTAGTATTTAGATGAGCCATTAAAATATTGGTTTCTCAGGGTTGTAGTCATCTGTAATACAAAAAAAAAAAGTGTAAACATATGGAAAAGACAATTTTTAGTTAAAGAAATTTAATGCTATTTAGAAGGTAGCATTATTACCATTTCAATTAAACCCTAAATTCTAAATTGTGACTCAAATGGCTTCATTTCTTACCTCAGAAATAGTAGACTGGATTACTGTTCTGTGGGCACCGTGAATGTAGATCATTTGCTGTGTGTGCAAAAGCTCTGGGTGTCAGAGAAGCTGAAGAGGGGCATTAGCTTAATGCTTGGGTGCTACAGAGAGTGAGTTATTTTAGCCGTTTTAAATCTGGTGACAAACGCTGTCCACAGGATGGCTTTCCATCACTTGTGAACGGTTCTCTTCTATATCAGCTACAGACAGGTAAAACATTGCGGTGAAAAAAACCGCTTTAATTGGTGTGTGACTGTTTGGCAACCTTGCACATTGATAGCATCGTTTGACTAACGTGACTGGATCTCATTTTCAGTCTGTCTGACTGCTTCATGCTGAGGGTCATCTCTGAGCTGGACAGCAGTCCCAAAGGGAATAGGATGGGGGTGATGAATGCAAACCAGCTCTTATAAGCCTCAGGCCTCAAAAGAAACCAAGACAACATTTCTATGGATCTAAGCACAAAGCCTGCTATCTAGCTCTCTTTTGCAAGTAGTTGCTTAGGTCTCTTAGTTGTTCCTCTAAATTGTGATTTTCAATGTAGCTGTGATTTTCTTAGGGTTTTGTTATGGGTTTTACTGCTCCACCTGTATACTTATTACTGACTTGTCCAGTCTCTTGCTATGTCTGGAATGGAGCTATGGCTCAACAGGAATAGTTGTCGTCATTTTCCTAAGCGATACACCAAAATTTTGGAGGGAGAGGGGAACCAACACCTCAGGAGATCACCACTGTTACTCTCCTTCTTGATTTCTCTTGTGCAAAATGATCAGCTTCGCCTTCACAACTCCCCTTCAGTCCTCAACATCAGGCTTGGAGAGCAAATGGGGAATCTGTCAGTACTTTTGCCTCTAATACTGGAAAATTTTGAGGCAAGGCCAGGACAAACTTGATGTGGAGGGTGGCTAGATGTGGGGGCTGACAAGAAGCAGGGCAGAAGTGATGCAGTGCCTGAATGAAAGCAGAATACACGTGAACAATGGGGAAAAAGGACTACAGTGAAGGTAGGAGTAAGTCCAGAGTCAATTTGTTTGTCTGTGAAGTCTAGCAGACATGTGGGAGGAAAACAGTTGAAAAAATGAGACGGAGTGAAGATTAAAATTTTATACAGGTGTGTTTTTAATCTAATGCTGTGTCGGTTAAACTTCGGGTTTTGGGGATGTGACTCAGGGGCTTGTCAATTTAGAGTTTGTCCCTCCTGAAGATGACTTTCAGCACCTGAGTGAATCAGATAGAAGTTTGCCTGGAATTTAAAAGTACTGTGTGTTTCTTGGGACTGTTTCAGAGCTGATGACTAAAGAAATTTCCTGGGACAGGCTGAACCTCAGTCTTACTGAACAGGTTAATGGACTCACAGCAGAGCTTGATGTTCAAATGTTCGGATGTTCAAAACAAGATTCCTTGAGACTACTTTAGGCTCCAGTTACTCTGGAAGACTTATGCTACACATGTATCTGCCACTTCAGGAACATCTTCAAATATATTTCAGGAGAACAAGTTAGTCCTTCCTGAATTCCCTCACTGCAGCCCTCTGCCCTCTATCACTTCCTTTCCAGGTGATGGGAACACAAATACTAAGCACAAATTGCTGTCCCAGCAATTGACACTGATCATGCAATACCCATTTCCAAGAGCAGAAGCTGTCTACCGATGGTGAGTCCTAGTAAAAAGGCTGCATGCAGATACAAGTGGAGAAGCAATAAAGTGGCTTGTGCTTTCTGAGGAAGTCTGTTGTCTTTACAGGTAGTTCTGCAAAGAAGGAGTGTAAGTGGGTTCATAGTTTGGCTCTCCATCCTTTGGATAAGGAAGGAGGCTTTCCGAGAGTGGTAGGATGAGCTTGCTGATGAGGATGTTGGGATCTGCCTTCTTCCAGCCCACACCCTGTGCGTGTTTCTTATTGTTAATAGTCTTGTTCTTTGCATTGCCACCTTCAGAGTACTCTGCCACTAATCTCTTGCCTCTGTGCTTCCTGTCCCTTCCCCAGCTCTTTTCCCCTATGTAAGACTTATCCCAAAAGCTCTTTATCTTTTCCACTGTCCAAATGCCCTGGGTCTATACTGCACTCCAGCAGACCTAGAAGCCCTGCAGCAGTGCTAAAAGCACTCATAATAATATGTAGCGATGGTATCAGTACTGTAAGGAAAGGAAGAGATGTCAAAGATATACTTTCACTGACCCCCTTAGCTGAAGCAAAGGACACATTGGTGTGGTGATCACAGCACTGGTGATCACCATACCAATATAACATGTAAGTCATCAAAACTCTTTGCTTTAACAAAAATGTACATGTTTTGCATTAAATGTGGAAATATGTTGCACATCTGAGACTATCATGCCTTTTTTTTCCAGTCAATGCCCTGGATCTGTCCATGAACTGCAAGGCAATGGTGCTTTTGCTCTCTCTATGATCAGTTCTAGGTGGGAGATGTGTTCTTCCTCTCTCTTCCACGAGGCTGCCCTAGACCTTCTGGACCCATTCAAAAACCAGGTCTATCTGGGACACCCTAGGTTCTCAGCATCATGCCTGTTACCGCATCAGACTCTTTTTAGAAGATAAGGCTGGCTGTAGGTTTTGAGACTTGCTGTTTGGTATTTTTTGCTTCACAGGGTATGGTCTTCAGCAGTTTTATTCAGTCTACCCAGTTGCTGTTGAAACAAGTTCCGACGAGTGAGTAATAGACTCTGTGCTACAAGAAGTACTAGCGTTTCAGAAGAAAATTTTATGAAAAGTTAAAATTTTATTGTCAAATGTTAGCTTCCCTTAGATTTACATAATTATAGAAAAGTATTTGTATTTTAATTCTTTTATGATTTTGGATGTCATAAGAAGAAGTTGGAAGCAACAGAATGCCAAGCTATATAAAAGTTGTTTGTATTTTTACAAATTTATTATATCATTTCATTAGCAAAATGCATGATGAATGCAGATTTTATGGTTTAAAACTCATACTTTATTAATGTAAATTTCTTAGGTAATGTTCACATTTTATCAAAGTAAGTGGGGATTTTGCCATTGATTTCAGTGTCACCAGGATTTGACTCATTCAAAATAAAAAATGTCCTATTTCAGTGTTGACATACTGGAAGTCAAGCAAAATATATTATCATATTTACAAGGCATAGAGTTGTACTTCAGAGTTTAAGTTCATTTTTTTCCAATACACTTGAGGTTGGTACTGTAATTTTTGTAGTGTTGCTTCCCTAGAGTGATGTCCAGTCTTGCTGCAGCCCTTCAATAGACATTTTCTGCTAAGGCAGAGTGTTATTTGTCACTGAGTGCACATGGATAAAAACTGAATCATCAGCTCAGGACTCTGGAAACAACAGAGAGAGAGAAAAAAACCCCAAAGTTGATCACTGAGTATAGGACCATTAACACTGGGACCTTTACAAAATGGGGAAATGGTAATTCTTGGGAGCTGGATTGGATATACATGGACAGAAGCAGGTTTGCTGCAGTGTATTACAGGTAGTGCCAATGGGATGCACCTGAAAGGTTTTGTAGTTTTTCACTGCCTGCGACTTCATTTAATCATTTGCAGTGATGAGGAGTGACCATAAAGGCACATACAGCAAAAATTATGTGATAATGTGTGTGTATGTATTGCATGGCAATTATGAATATACCAGAGGTTATCAACTACGTACTGTTACACCTCTGTTATGTGGGAAAATGGAAGCAGAGTTTGAATAAAAACAACAGTGGGATTTAATTGATTTCCTGCCAATGTGCAAACATCTGTATTGATACTATTTAGCAAAATTACAATATGTTGTCCAAGATTCATGTTTGGCAGAGATGGCTGATGAACCCTCATATAGTGTGCTGATTTTTTTATTACTTTTTTTTTTTTCTGACATAGGCATTATTGCTGTGATCTGTGACCCAGCTCTATTTCAGCTACAGTGAAGGGTATCAGACACTGGGCAGTTGTTGGAAACATTGACTGAAGGGTGACTTGTGTGCATGGAAAGAAGGGGAATTTTATCACCTAATACTGAAATTACCCTGACATACTTTGTGTGTAGAATTTTTACCACAAGCTTCCGGGCTGAGAACGTAAATAGCACAGCCCAAATGTTCAGCTTAGAGGGGGAGTTTTAATGGCAAACTGAGTGTGCGACGTGAGGGAGAACTATAGATCCAAACCATGATCAGCCAGACAAAAGCAAGAGGCTGGGGGCAATGCCAAGGAGAAGAAGAAAAAGGCAAACCCAGATTTCACCTAGGTAAAAACGGATGCGAAATGGTTTTCCAAAAAGGTGGCTGCTCAGAAAGGAGAAGCCAGGTGATGGCTGCTGGGGGGCTGTGGCAGGGGGTGCGGGTGGCCCTGGTGCAGCAGGATGGGTGAAGGCAGGTTTACAGTGGGGTCTCGGTGCTGAGCCACCCAAGCTCTGGCAGCAGAGCAAGGCTCACCTTCTGCCTTTACTTCACTGGAGGCATTGACAGGGCCTTCGGCTTTCCCCAGTTGTCCTGAAACTTGGATAAGATTTTCGTCTTTAAAACCTCTGCTATTCCATTGAAACCACCCAGTGGGTTCAAAAGTTCTCAGTGGGGTCTGAGGGACAGAAGCATGGCATAACATAAGCTTCATTTGCCTAGAAAATGAGGCCAGAGGAGTTATTAAATAATCTTACAGGCGTTCATGGCACAGGTGGCTCAGGTAGAACAATTTGTAGAGAAAAAGGTGTTCTTTGGATTAAACAAGGTGGATTCCTGAGGCAAAAAAGCATATTTTGATGTAATTAAGGACTATATCATAATACTTACACAGAAGGGAGGGAAAAAAAGTTTCTTCAGGCACAGAAGATTCTTCTTGGCTCTTTTACTTCCTAACTTCTAGATGCTTGACTAGAGCTCCATAACTTTTTAAACAATTTTTTGTGTGTGTGTGAAATACACGTATTGAGTACAGCAACTGTTCAAGTGAGAATTTATTTTTAAATAGAATTGACTCCTTGTATTAGTATAGGCGCTTTGGAAGTAGAAGCATTTCTGTATTATCACCATCTATCACTTGAGAAGCAGATGGATATTTTTACCTTGGCAATTCTGGTAGCAAGGTGGAGGCAGTTTTACAATAATCTGAATATATTTGAGGTGTGCAGTTCATTTTTGTGCCTAATGAATAACTGTGTGCTTGAGTGGGTGGATAGAAAATAAGAAGCTCTCGGATTAGGTAGAGAAGGTGAAACACGTTACATTTATGCACGTAGCATATCTGCTAATATTCCAATACATTTGATAAAGTCACTGTTAAAAGCCATTTTTAATGCATGCGATGGCAATCAGTTTTCTTTGAAAACTGTGATTCCGGGGGGGGAAAGAAGTCCGTACATTTTAGAAACCAATACAAGTGTTTCATCGAATTAAACCAGAAATCACATTATTTTCCAGTCACGTTTCTTCTGCGGTTCCCATGGTGCTGTAGGCTGAGATGGAACAGAGACTGGCACAGGCCGAAAGGACTACGGGCAGAGCGGGCGCTCACTGACAGGGTGGCACATGATTTCTTCTGCACCGAGTGGAGTCCGACACCTTTGGTCTGCTGCTGCCCCACTTGGCTACTGAAGACAAGATACCAAATGCTTTGCTCGCACGCAAAACTGGTAATAAGCAATTAATGATGACTAGGAACACTGAGGCAAATTAAGGAGCACATTATCAAGAGAGTACTGCGGAAATGGTCCAACAGCCTAGGTCAGACAGTCCGGGGCACAAAACAAGGAGTACCTTCAGTCTCTCATTTGGTGCAGAGAGACCTGCAGAGACGGCCAAAGCTAGGGACAAGTGGGTGAAGCAAGAGTCTGCTGCCCCATTTCTGTGCAAAAGGATGGTCAGTCCGAGAGCATCCAGCAGTCCTGCTGGCCAGCATGCCAGGAAGGTCTCAGCCGGAGGCAGACAGCTCCATCAGGGTCGTCACTGTCACCACAGGCAGCTGCTGCCCATGTTGCACAGCTAGCCAGCAGCTATAACTAAGCGGCAGCTAACCAGCTCGAGTTCGGGGAAGAAGATGCTCCACAGAAACTAAAAAATCATCTTTTGGGAGGACTGCAGAGCTTTACTTCTTACCAGCGGTCACATTTTTGACCTGGCGCGATGGAACTTTCTACATTCTTTACTCCTTCCTTGGGTAAAGACAGCAAAAATGGCTCCTACGTTATGTGTTGATATATCTGTGGAAGACAAACTAAGTATCCCTTGGGAATTACCCACAATGGCTAGTGTGTCATATTCTTTAGCCCTTCTCCTCTACAGACAACAAAAAGGGATAAAAGGGATCCTTCATTTGTAAGGAACATTTCATGTTGGTAGAAGTTACTTGGAAGAAAAAGAAACATCCCTTGGAAATCATATACAACAATCAGTTTGGCATTGATTTAGTTGCTTTACATTTCTTTTTTGCTGGGTAATTTTGATATAAAATGTGGAACAAGATATCTGTAGATCACTTCTGAAGGAGCCCTGGGTCCTCGGAGCTGATAGGATTTCCTGACCATGTGCTATGCCTTTCAAAGCAATTTCATTCAACCTATGTTTCAGCTTCCACTGCCTGTCTTATAAATGGTAAAATCATCTAAGTCAGCATTAATTGATTGCTGCATATTGATAGAGAAAACGGTGCATTGCAGCATTCTCATCCTTTGTGCAAAAAAAGCAACATTTTTAATGAGAAAGGAAAAAGAAAGTACGATAATAAATTCAAGAGGCTGCTCATTTAAATAGCTTCTAAATGAAATATTTGCATTTTGTGAATAAATCTAAATTCTAATGTCTGATATCTGGACCTTGGGTATCTTCATGCTTGGGAGATAGATCCAGTTATACGGGTAAATGAACCAGCTTGCAGACATTTCACTTTCAGTACTCTCTTCTCAACACATGATTGCATCTTAAATTCTGTCTTCAGTACTTCATGTATCTGGAATGAGTGAATCCTGGGAAGGGGACAGAGCAGAGGGAAAACAGGGTATTTCTTGGCTTTCAGGTCCCACGTGAGCAATAAATTACAAAGCAGCTTTAATAAAGAATGCTGATATCCATGTATAGTCCCCTTTACCAAAATAAACTTTCTCCAGAATATACATACACATTTAAAATTCAGAAATAATTTCAATATCTTGAAATCTTATTTTTAAATGCATTGCCATAGGATAGTAGAACAAAGGGTGAGGCATGGGAAAGGGGAGAGAAGAATTACACTATAAAACAAGGCTGATACCTGGGAAAAAGATATATGGAAGCTCTGCTGAAGACTTTCCCATTTTCCTGTTGGTTTGGAAGATGCTCACTTCATGGAATAGTTGCCTTGGCCACAGAAAGTGTGGGGCTGATGCCCAAGATCAGCACTGTCATAATCTATGCAAAATAGCTAAATCTCAGTCTCAGAGGGGACTAGCAATTTTTAAGCAGAGCTAGATTTAGCATTTTAAAGTCTTCAGATCATTTCCCTTTTATCTCAGACAGAGCTGTGGTCATGCTGTTGTGCAGAAAGCATTACTTAAGGTTTAGGGAGGGACTGGTAAACTGATATTTGTAGATGAATCTCAATCAACTGATTTATTTTAAATTTTGAGAGGTGCATGTGAGGAGATGGAAGATCCTTAGATCATCCTTGCTTCCTCTGACTGATGCCCAGCTGCTACCATCTTTGAACCCCAGTGGTTAGTTTATTTAAGTTTTCAAGGTTGCCAATGGGAAAAAAAAAAATAGAGACAGAAACTTGATTTTAAAATGACACACCTCCAAAACTGATGATGTTTAGCATGCCTGTCACTGAAAGGTAGCACTTGAAATAAATTGCAAGTGCGATGCATATCACTATAAACCTCAGAATTTTCCCAGATATCCTGTAAAGTCTGGAAAAGAGATGGGTGCCTGGGGCCCTACTTAGGCATCTGTTTGCCATATGTTTTCTCTAAGGAAATGAAATAAAATGTTAGAAAATCTGCAAGAGGTAAAATGTAGGAGGCACCAAACTAAAAATAGCAAGGCTTGCATGGAAACTGGACAGTTGGGTCTTCATGGGCTCAAAATGGAGTATACTTAATGCAATTTTAACCAAGTGCTTCTGAAGCGCAGTGGTACTGGTCCTCACAGAAGCCATATCTGATCCATGGATCTCCACCAGTCCCAGAATATGGAGGAAGACTAGATTGGCCACAGGCAGATACAGGATAGACTAGAAACATCAACAACTTGAAAGTTACAGGTGTATGAGGTGCAGGTGTCAGACATGAAGGGACACATGTCATGACACCAAGTGCTGACTATCGTGAGATAACCCTAGGAAACAAAAATGTCAATGTGTAATACCTGATACAGATGGCTGGCGGTGAAATAAAGAGAAAAGCTGCGTGCTCAACTAGATGGGGAACCACTGGAAAGACAAAGTAGCACAAGGGAAAAGTGGCTGAAGAGGTCTGCATGGAAATTATGGGATCAAACTAAAACAAGTAGGAAACATTGCAGAAATCAGAACATAAATTTGTAGAGTAAGGTGCATAACTGTATATAGAAGCTGTACATGAAGCCTATTAAAAGCTAATATATGCGTGTCCTTCAGAAAACTAACAATCCATTATATTTTGTTATTACTGTGGCTATTGACATTATTGCTCAGCTCTAGAGTTTGAGCTGGTGAAACCGGAGTAGCTCTATCAAGACTAACAGAGACACCAGTTTGCACCAGAAAGAGGATCAGGTCTTGCCTGCTTGCATGGAACCTTTATCAAGATGGTGTGTAAAGACATACCTCTGCTGGTGCATGAGAATACAGTAACTGGTTGGGTCAGCGATGCAGTATTAGCATGGATGAATCATTCATTGTAAATGGATTATAGGATAACTTTAGCTTTTTTGTTTTGTTCAAAATCATTCATTAACTGATCTCAGTTCCTCATGGTAGACTGATTTTCAAAGTCCTCACCTGAAGATTTAGAAGGAAAATATTTTCTGTGCCTGTGAGTTGTCAAGTTTGACTATTTGCTGCTTGTGACATATAATTGGTCACTTCAATTGCATTGCAGTTTTTCTGCTCCACTGTTGATTATTGGAGTTTGGATACAGAATTAGAGCATGATTACTAATGATTAGTGAACAGAACATACTCTTAATTATGCATGAATATTCATGTTTGTATTTGAGAATTCAGCTGCAGACAGACATTCACAATGCATTTATGCCAGTGAAAATCAGAGATAAGGAATAAAAAGGAGCATAAAGTCAGCATGGAAAGATACATTCAGAATTTGAATACAATTTCATAAACTTCATGTTTGCACTGTTTATCATGTTCTAAAATTTGACTTGTCATCGATGCATTCAGGAGCTCAGGAGTGCCCTTCCTAGATCAGACTTATATTTGCAGGTTGATTTACAAAGTTGTCAGGAAAATATAGCTCCCTCTCATTCAGAGCCAGAAAAAAAACCTGTCAGGCAACTCAGGCTGACCTTGTGCATAAAGATCATGAAAGCTCATCCCTAAACTGAGCCCCACAACTTCAGACACACTGGAGCATTTCCGATTGCCAGGATGAAGTCATTAGGTTCCACCAAGGCTTGCATCCCCTGCCGTTGTTGGGAAGTAATTAGCTACACTGGTTGCAGCTTAATTTATGATGATCCGTGTGTGCTTCTCTGAGTCCCTCCTCTGAAGTGAGTTTTCAGTGTTGTGAGCTTGTATGTCCTACCCCTCAATACATGTCCTCACGTCTTTATACAATTTTTTAATATGCTTTTTTAATCAGGCAGTTCAGATCACTCTCTACAAATTACCTTTTCTCCTTATTTACCATCCCACTTCTTTTTGTATCCCATGCAAATTTAATCAGTGAAAACTGTAGCAATGACAAAATCATTCACTAATATACTGATAGGAACCAATTCCCAAGTTCTATCCTTTTAGTTCCATATAATATGATCAAACTCCATGGTCAAATGATTTGAAGACATGGGCCTATAAATATACTGTATGAATACAGTTATCTTTGTGAACCAGAGCAATAGCTGTGAACAAAAAGAAAACTGAAGAAGATGAAATAAAGAAGGTTTGTTTTACAAGACCTGCATTCCATAAAATCGTATTGATTATTATTAATTGCACTTTAAGCATTCAATTCTACGTTGGTGGGCTCCAAAATGAAACTTCTCATTATGTGTCCAGGTTCAGCATCTGACTAACAGATCTATATTTTCCTGGATCATCTCTCTGCTCTTTTTTAATATTTGGAATGTGTTGGCAATTCAAAGATCTTTGAGATTTTTCCTGTTTTCCGTGCTGCTTGTTTGCCTCCAGGCTGCTTGATTTGTACGTGTGTAATTGCAGCTGACTCTGCATCATATTTTTCTTCATTCTGGATGCCAGGCTTTCTGTGCCATCTACAACATTTTATTGGGCAGATTTATCCTCCTGCTTCCTTACAAAATCAGAAGAGAAATAGTGATGAACACATCTGTCTTTTCTAAGCCTTTGTTCAAAATTATAATACCTGTTGCTAGCAATGGACCGATATTTGGTGCAGAAATTTTTTACTCTAACGCGTTTCTTGTATGTTTCTTCTATGTTGCCCATTGATCTTTTCTTATATAGCTATTTGCAGCAGAGTATGTTTTTTAAAATTTGCAGTTTACTGCTATTGTCCTTTTTTACATTCTTTATATTTTGATTGCTAATGTTTCACTAGCATTTCTGCATCGTCTATATTTCACAAATTCTTTCTTCCCCAGCATGAATTCTTTTCTACTTGCAGATTTGTGGCACTTTTTTTTTTTTGGATACCCACTAGAATGTTCTTGAACAATTTCCAGTTCCTATTAATATTTCCCACATTAAATTGATGTTCCTAGCTTGTTAAAGCAACAGGGTTTTTTTGAGCTTGGACAAATTGTCCCTTTCTGTTTCTAACTGGTATCGCATTCAATGTGCATGAAGTAAATGTGAGAGGGTCGTGATTACTGGTAGCCAAATACAGCAGGTCTTTACCATCTGAAAGAGTTCCAGTAACTAATGTGTCTACACTGGTTGCAAGATGCCGCGTGTTTAAGAAATACTATTTTTTGTTTCGAGAAATGCTACTAAAATGATGCATCATCCTCTATAACAGTGGTCTCCAAAGTGGGATGTGTACACTGGGGCTCTGCAAGATGACCCTTTGGGGTGAAGGAATAAAATACAGAACTTTGTTAGTACAGGTATAAAGTTTATAAATAAATAAATAAACAAACAAACATATATTTGGGATGCATGCTCAAAATTTTTTTGCTGGTAGGGGTGCACAGTCAAAGAAGTTTGAAGACCACTGCTCAATGAGATGCTTGGTAAGTACATTCTTGGCTCCAGTGATCCTAAAGGCAAGATCAATCCACACAGCCCATTTCTCGTTTGTCCTGGCCACTGTCAGGCAGGATACTGGGCTAGATGGACCCTCATCTGGAACTAGCACAGGAGTCCTTATGTAGTCTTAATCCGTAAAATTAAAACCCTCTGTGACTGTGAACTTCTAAGAATGTACAGTCTTTGATTAAAAAACGCTTTCCCCCCATTCTATCCTTACATATCTTCTAATAGTGAGTTTTAAAACCAAAATCTTTGATATGATCTATTTTCTTTTTTTTTTTACAACCTACTCTGATCACAATCACTACACAGTTACAGTAACATCTTTTGCTTTAGATGTTATTCCATGCAGGTTTGCGAGACTGCTTTGGACTCCACTGACTGGATGGTGACAGCTCTTCACAGCAGAGGGGGGCTGCAATTTGAGATTCAAAGCAGCAGTCCGCTTCCAAAAGAGTTCTTATGGCTTAGAAATGTCTAAGTTTAAAAACAATATTGGATGAATAATTGGGCTCTTATTTTAGGGCAGCCTGTTAAAAATGCTGCCCTTTGCAGCCTCACGTGTCTCTCTTTAAGTGCAGATCACACAGTAATTTTTGGAGGATTTACTTTTTAGACCATCTTAACATGCATCCAAGCCCTACGAACCCGATGGGTTTTGCAGTCCTGGCTGAGTCTGATCGAAGCTGACATCTGTGGGCTTCTCTGAGGGCTGTGGGAAGAACACACTAAATATGTCAGGTTAGAGTCTCCCCAAGCAATTTGTCAATTGTTAGTCTGAAAGTTTGGAAAAGTATGCTGACTCATGGTATAAGAGAGGAAAGATTTTTTTTTTAAAAACAATAGGCTGGTATGGTGGGATCTGGATTCACTACTTAGCTTTTCCAAAGTTCCCATGTCACACAGAAAATTGCTAAATACCTCTGCCCATAAAAGTTCTACCCATACAACAACACTTTTTTTCCTCTGTCTTGCTTCATTAATTTTAAATGTCTTTGGAGCAGGGGGTGTCTGGTGGTGTCTCTAACATATATGAAGAAGACTTGGCAAAATGGGCCCCTTATTTCATCTGGGACTTCTGCAGGCTACTCCCATGCAAATAGTATATGGCAGTAACGTTCAAAAGAGTACTCATGGCTCTTCTTGCTCTTATTTGGCATTATGGGTGTGCAGCCAATCTAAAAATTAGGGCAAAGTATCCTGACAGCAAATGGAAAGTAAGTGCATATTAGTAGCATCACAGACCGGTAAGGAAAGGGCAGAAATCATGGAACCATAGAAAGGTTTGGGTTGGAAAAGACCTTTAAATATCATCTAGTCCAACCTGCCTGCCATGAGCAGGGACATCTTCAACTAGATCAGGTTGCTCGGAGCCCCGTCCAACCTGACCTTGAACAATTCCAGGGAGGGGGCATCCACAGCTTCTGCAACGCTGCAACCTGCTCCAGTGTTTCACCACCCTCACCGTAAAAAAGTTTCTTCCTTATGTCTAATCTAAACCTACCCTCTTCCAATTGAAAACTGTTGCCTCTTGTCCTGTCACTACAGACCTTGACAAAAGTCTTTCTGCATCTTTCTTCTAAGCCCCCTTTATATATTGAAAGGCCGCAATAAGGTCTCCCTGGAGCCTCCTCTTCTGAAAAACCCCAAGTCTCTCAGCCTGTCCTCGTAGGAGAGGTGCTCCAGCCCTCTGATCATTTTTGTGGCCCTCCTCTGGACCTACTCCAACTGGTCCATGTCTTTCTTGTACTGAGGACCCCAGAGCTGGATACAGTACGCCAGGTGGGGTCTCACAGGAGCAGAGACAAGACCCCACCTGGGAAAACCAGGTTAGTTTTAACCCAGATGAGTTCCTTTCTCTGTTTCATCTCATGTCCACATGATCCCTGACGCTGGCCCAAGGAAAGGAAGGCACTGTAAAGGGAAGGCACCAGGCGGGCATGGCATGACTGCTGCTGACAGAAGTCCTGTCTTATGCCAGCTAGTCGCATCTGTGAAGTTGTAGCCTAAACAATGTGGCAGCCCAGCCCAGACCAGGCCTTGTGTCTTACTTGAGCTGTAAGAATAATGCACTATGGAAAACTGGAAAATGCTAACACCATATAGCATTTCCCACCATATTTATTAGATTTCTGTGATTGTTTCTGCCTCTCAGAGGCCAGCAGCGTGATGCTGTAGCCTTTTCCTGTGGCATGAACAACTCCATCTCGTGGAAGACAGGCTGCTCTGGAGGCATGGAGTACACTGAGTTTTTTTCTCAAAATCTCAGGTTTTGTAAAATAATTTGAAGATTTCATTTCAGTTCGTGACATCTGCATTTTTAGTTTCTCAGGTTCAGGTTCAGCCATCCTTGATAACTTACCTTGAAATGTCTTTCACTTAAAGCTATCACTTACATCTAAAATGGATGTAATTCTGTGTCTGAATGTGTGATGGATCCTGGTTCTTTTTCCAAAGGACTGAACTGTGTCAGCTTGCCCAATCGCTGCAAATACTTCCCATTGCGCTTCCCTCAAGAGATCAGTTTAAGACACAGCATTGGTACTTCTGTAAAATTTGAACCCAGAGCCCTCCAGCTTCAGCATTTTATTTTCATGACTTAAATTTGTTCCCCGACTCCTTAATTTCAAAGGGACAGCAATCCACCAGCCTTTCCCTTAGAAATCAGATGAAAAGCAGATGTCCGTGCTGAATATTGCACGACTCTGTACAGCAGGCGGGAAATTTCATGTAATAAAATTACTCCATGTGGAAATTCTTGACTGTGGACCAGTTCACAAAGCTTATGAAGAGCCCTGCCATGAGTTTGATTTTGCCTTTTGAAATTAAGGGTAGGGGGAACAAAGTTAAGTCATGAAAATAAAGTCCCAAAGACTGGAGGGCTCTGGGTTCAAATTTCTCAAAAACATTAGGAGTAAGTTTTAAAACTGATCCTTGCAGTGAACTGCAGTGGGAGTTGTCATCAAAAACTGAGCAAGCTGGCACAATTCAGTCTTTCCTCAAAATGTGAGGCAAAATGTATACTTCTGAGGCAACAGTTTTTTTGCAATAAGGGCTTTCTTTAGATGTTTATGTTAGCTTGTCTCAGTGTCTGTTGGAATACAGGGCTTCTTCCAATGGTTCACTTTTGACTTGAATGTCTAATCTAAATCCTTTATTTGCTTTTTTAACACATTATAGTGTTTATTTCCATAAACTCTCCTTATCAAGCATAGTAATTTGGCACTGGTTTCAGTTATAATCTCCGAAAAAGATTCTGTAATTTACCGTCAAGATGACTTCTCAATTCCTTCATACCTTATGAGACTTTTTTCCATCATTTAAGGGGCTTTTTACCTCCCCATCATGTAGGGAAAGAAGATGGTGATCAGACTCAGGATTTTTATTCAAACACTAGTTTTCTCTTAATAATGTACAAAATCCTTTTTAAATTAGAAACAAATGATACGATTTCACCTGTAACCTAACGAAGATGCTCCAGGTGGTTCCATTATTTTTCTCTTCTTTTCTACTCATTTATAGCAGATTAAAGTATGAATATACTGCAACCAGTCTGATTTATTGTCTTCCTTTCCAAATTAGCGCAATACTGGCATATTTTCTCTGCTTGGTTTTATTTGGATATCTTTGTTATTGAGAAGGCGATTTGACAACCAGCTGGGACTTGTTCTTGAGTGAGCTGCAGAACAGGAATCTTTTACTTTGCTCAATAGACACATCTCTTTCTTACCCTGAGCATGCCCGATGAAGTAAAACCTTCCCTCTTGCTGGTGACTCCATCATAAATTTGCCTTTTTCTTTGTTAATAATTTAATACATTTTGCTTTTAATGAGGCTCAAAAGTTCACTGCCAACATGGGCTTTGATAAGGCTTCTGAGTAAATTAGGGCACTAATTCAACTGGATAACTCTAATACCTGATTCGTAGAGAATCACAGAATCATGGAATCATAGAATGGTTTGGGTTGGAAGGGACTTTTGACAATCATCTTGTCCAAACCCCCTGCCACGAGCAGGGATACCTTCCACTACATCACGTTGCCCAAAGCCCCATCCAACCTGCCCTTGAACACTTCCAGGGAGGGGGCATCCACAACTTCTCTGGGCAACCTGTTCCAGTGTCTCACCACCCTGACAGTAGAGAATTTCTTCCTAACTTGTAATCTAAATTTCCCCTCTTTCAGTTTAAAACTGTTATCCCTTGTCCTATCACTACGCTCCCTGATAAAGAGTCCCTCCCCATCTTTCCTAGAATAGAATAGAATCATTTAGGTTGGAAAAGACCTTTAAGATCATCTAGTCCAACCATTCCTGTAGGACTCCTTAAAGTACTGAAAGGCCACAAGAAGATCTTCCTGGAGCCTTCTCTTCTCTAGGCTGAACAACCCGAACTGTCTCAGCCTGTCCTCATAGCAGAGGTGCTCCAGCCCTCTGATTATCTTTGTGGCCCTCCTCTGGACCTGCTCCAACTGGTCCATGTCTTTCTTGTACTGAGAACCCCAGAGCAGGATGCAGTACTCCAGGTGGGGTCTCATGAGAGCAGAGTAGAGGGGCAGAATCACCTCCCTCGATCTACGGGCCACATTTCTTCTGATGCAGCCCAGGATACAATTGGCTTTCTGGGATGTGAGTGCACACTGCCGGTTCATATTCAGTTTTTCATCCACCAATACTGCTGAGTCCTTCTCCACAGGGCTGCTCTAATCAACTCATCACCCAGACTGTATCCATGTTTCAGATTGCCCTGACCCAAGTGCAAGACCTTGCACTTGGCCTTGTTGAACTTCATGAGGTTCACAGGGGCCCACCTCTCCATATTGTTACACAGTAAAATAAATGTCTACAAATGTTCTTGATATGCTTGAATTAAAGTACTTTACACAATCTTTGGACATCCACAGGACTTAAGCTGCCATGAACAGAAGGCTTGTACTCTTCTTTGAGCAAGATTTAGCATCTACCTTTAAAAGTAGCTTGCCTGGGAAGATGCAGCTAAGCCTCCGTACCTTTCGTTACTGCTTTTGCACATGCTGGTGTAGAAACCAGCTGGTTGTACTGAAACTTGGATTAATTTGAAGTGTAAGAAATGGAGCTTAACACAAATACAGGTAGAGACTGGAGTTACTTCTTGACTGTGTGTGTGCAGAGGTGTAAGAAAGGTGGTTGTAAATCAGAGAAGGTGTGAACTGAATCTTGAGAACATGGGGGAAAAACCTGTATACATATTGAAGAAGTCAATCGTTAAAGTAAGGTATAATGAGAAATGGATAAAAGAGGGAAAATTATACGGGACTGTACTGAAAACATTCCAAGTTGCCAACCCTAATTAGTGTTTGTGAAATCCCTGACTGTTGCCATGGCAATAAATGTGATACTACAAAAGCAGCATTCTGACTTCTTCACAGGATCAAGTGAAGTTGGAAAGGAGCAAATCCCTGTGTAAACATCAATATCGTCAATTAATTAGGAAACACAGCAAGATAAATAATAAGACCCCATGAAAGGTAAATTAATTTCTGTTTTCTGTCTGCTACGTTTGAAAGTTTCCCCAGTATCAAACCATCTCTATAATTCACTTTTGTTCTACAGTAGTGCTTAATCACAGACCACAGTGGAAGTTACTGTGGAGGGAGTGTTTTAATACATTACTTAGCAGGTTAAAGACTTTGGGTTATTTGAGATATTTCAGGTACTTATCACATTTCTTTCTTTAAATGTCACTTAGCTTGTTTGTTTATTCATTTATTTATTTGAGATAAAATTCCACCTAAACAAGCCCAGGGTTCTCTGTTCTTTTAAGAAAAAGTGATAATCTAAAATGGGGCAGATCATCTCGAGTGCCATCACGCAGCACGTACAGGAGCACCAGGCAATCAGGCACAATCAGCATGGGTTTATGAAATGCAGGTCCTGCTTGACTAACCTGATCTTCTTCTATGACAAGGTGACCTGCTTAGTGGATGTCCTGGTTTGAGGGAAGGGCTGTGTATATTGTTTACCCAGACTTTAGTAAAGCCTTCAACACGGTTTCCCACAGTATTCTCCTGGAGAAACTGGCTGCTCGTGGCTTGGATGGGTGTACTCTTCATTGGGTCAAAGACGGGCTGGATGGCCAGGCCCAAAGAGTTGTGGTGAATGGAGTTAAATCTAGTTGGCAGATGGTCACAAGGGGTGTTCCCCAGGGCTCAGTACTGAGGCCTGTTCTCTTTAATATCTTTATCAATGACCTGAACAAGGGGATCAAGAGCACCTTCAGTAAGTTTGCAGATGACACCAAGCTGGGTGGGAGTGTTGATCTGCTTGAGGGTAGGATGGCACTACAGAGGGATCTGGACAGGCTGGATCAATGGGCTGAGGCCAGTAGTATGAGGTGCAACAAGGCCAAGTGCCGGGTCCTGCACTTGGATCACCACATCCCCGTGCAGTGCTACAGGCTTGGGGAAGAGTGGCTGGAAAGCTGCCTGGCAGAAAAGGACCTGGTGATGTTGGTCAACAGCCAGCTGAATATGAGCCAGCAGTGTGCCCAGGTGGCCAAGGAGGCCAATAACATCCTGGCTTCACCATTAGGACTAGAGGAGTGATTGTCCCCCTGTACTTGGCACTTGTGAGGCCCCACCTTGAGTACTGTGTTCAGTTTTGGGCCCCTCACTACAAGAAAGATACTGAGATTCTGGAGCGTGTCTGGAGAAGGGCAATGAAGCTGGTGAAGGGTCTAGAGCAAAAGTCTTATGAGGGGCAGCTGAGGGAACAGAGGTTGTTTAGCCTGGAGAAAAGGAGGCTCAGGGGAGACCTTATCGCTGTCTACCTGAAAGGAGGTTGTAGAGAGGTGGGGGTCAGTCTCTTCTCCCAAGTAACAGGCGACAGGACAAGAGGAAATGGCCTGAAGTTGTGCCAGGGGAGGTTTAGATTGGATATTAGGAAAAGTTTCTTCACTGAAAGGGTTATCAAGCATTGGAACAGGCTGCCCAGGGAAGTGATTGAGTCACATCCCTGGAGGTATTTAAAAGATGGGTAGATGTGGGGCTGAGGGACATAGTTTAGTGGTGGACTTGGCAGTGTTAGGTTTACTGTTGGACTCAATGGTCTTAACAGTTTATTCAGACCTAAATGATTCTATGATTCCATGATTCTATGAAAATATTAAACAATGTCATTTTTTCCCCATGGTCTTGTCTCTTGCATGACTTCAGAATCTTGTACTTGACATTAAAGTAGTGCCATTGTACACACACAAGTATCTTGCAATATACATAGTATCTAATTACAGCTGGACTCCCACCCTGCTCTTAAAAGAAAACCCTTGCTTTTGTGAGTTTAGGTCAGAATCTTGATCTTGTCTGACATTCACAGCCGTGTCACAACTTCATGTATTCAAACTTCTTCCATAACCAAATGCAGCCAGACCATTCTATATTATTAACATAAACGTAAAGGTGTCTAATGTTAAAAAAGAAAACAGAAGAAAAATTGCTGAAAGTGTTTCCGTATGGTAAATGAGTTTCTTTTTCTTTTATTTCACAAATCATTGTGTTGGTAGTTCTTGCAAATGTAGGTCTGGAACACAGTTCTCAAATATGTCATCCACTGCTAAGAATTTGATTAATTGACTCCCCATTTATTCAATTAACTGCATCAATAGTTTGGCATTTTTAAAAGTTAATATTTTTTATCCATTAATAATTATTGTTTAATCCATATCTTGAAATATTCCTAGTGGTCAGTTTCATTAATTTAATAAAGAACAGCTAAATATCTCTTTTCTAAACACTATCTAGTTTGTATCACAACTTAGTTCCAAATATGTGATTGACCAGGATTTTGAAAAGTCTCATGGATGACTTACATACACAGGGTAAACAGTATCAGTTTGAATACATGGGTTATTTTGAATTTGTCAATGCTTTTATCCTGTTTGTGTAACATTTGATACAGTGGCAGCATAAATTTCCCTGGGAAAGAAAAGGAAAAGAAAATAAGAGCATTCACTGGACATAAGCTCAGTAAACAAAATTTTTTATTCCTAACTCTGTGACTGAAATTCTATATGACCTTGGCCATGGCACTCTACTCCTTTTTTCTCGTGTTGCTCCTCTTTCTTTCGTCTGTTTGGACTGCAGCTTCTCCCGGGTGGGTACTGGAGGTACTAATTAGGATAGCTAACCAAATGGGGTCCTGATCTCTATTGTGGCCTCTAGGTGTTGCTATAATACAAATAATTAATCAAAAGACATGTTTCATAGCATCCATAGAGGGAGTTGCCAATTTTTGTCAGAGCCATGCTTAATTTTATAGAATTAAATCTCTGCCTCCCTCCCTCCTCTCTGCAACGTAACTGAAATTTTAGCTTTGTATATGGGACAAATGAACCTGAATGTGAAAAGTAAAGGTAGGAAAGCTATAAAAAGAGATTTGACTCACCTCTACTTAAAGTTGCTCATTTTGGGGTGCCTCGCTGCTAGCCGCCTGCCCAAGGATGGTCTCTACTAGAGGAACCCACTATCATATTCCTGTCTCAGCCCAACCTTCCCATGCCAGAGTCAATCGTTGGGCATCGCATCCTTTGGGAGGACTCTGCCACTGATGTGGTTTAGAAGCACGGAAGACACACATAAGGACACGAGTGCAGGTGATCTAGATCAGGCCACAGTTCTGTTCCCATGTCTAAGGACACAACTTACAGCCCCCGAAGTAATTACAAATTGAGATATTTGTGAGTTTACTGAGGATAAACTTTTTCTTGTAGGGTGAAAATTCAGACACTGGGGCGGGTTGGTCACAAGATCTGTGTGTTTTGCCTTACAGGGGACAATTATGTAAAACGCATTGCCGTTCTCATTAAGGATTTTAAGATTTTTAGTTTAATTTTTAAAATAAGGCATAGGAAAAAAGCAACAAATATTTTGGAAGAGTTTGAGCAGCCTTTTGTTTTGTCATATTTCCAAAGAAAGAGCTGCCAGTCCTACAGCCCGCTGCAGCACACCATTTGATGTAACCTCCAGCCGAGCAGTTCCTGCAGAAGAACAGCTCTCGCGGAGGTGTGCCGGAGCCATCGGTACTTATGGCAATACTCGGAAGAGTGGCAGATGCCTCTCAAAACTGCATTTGTAGAAAACGCGCTTGTAGCCAAACAGTTTTCTCTGGCAGGGAATAAGCGATCCCTCCTACAAAGCAAAGGCACGGTAAGGAAAGAAACTGGATGCACATTTAATGAAAATGCTGCAGGTGCCTGCTGGAGCGATGTCTTACCAGGATTTACTGACACAAAGGGGCAGAAGATGGGATCAGAGCTCTGTCCTCTTTCTAGCCAAACACAGGTGCTATATGGGATCACAAGTCCTATAGCCATCCCCTCCCTCCCTTGTGGCCGTCATCATCTGTGAGTTAATTACAGTTCCATCCTGGCATGGAGGAGAAATACAGCGAGGGGCAGGTAGTCTCTCTGCTCTGGTCCGTATGTAGTTCAACCTCTGGGACGACCACGGTCCAGCTCTCAACATCTAATTGAGACTGCGTAACCAGATACTGCAGGTCTTCCTGTATTTATATAAAAGCTATTTTAATCAAAAGACTAGCCATTAAATTGCCAGTGTTCTTAAGCATGCTTCACCAATTTTTCCACTTTTAAGACTCAAGTAGACAATTTTTTTTAATGTTTTATAAATGATAAAAAATTCACATCAGATTTTAACAGAATTAAGCATACTTATTCAACACACATGGGGCCTCTGAAAAAAATGTTATTCAATTTAATAATTTTAATTTACATTGTATATGTACAAGAGCATTTCTTTCAACCCACAGGTTAACACCACAAAAAAAAGAAAAAGAAAGAAAAAAGAAAAAGAAAAAAACTACTGCGGTTAGCGGAGTGAAGAAACTCTTGAAACACTGTTGTCTGAAATAAAAGCAAGGCACTCTCCCTTAAAACCTGATATATTCCTGAATTCTGCCTAGACAAAGGCATGTTCACACTGAGAGAGCTCTAAGAAAAGTAGTAGATTTATTCTGCGTTAACTCTTTCTTTTACCACTGTGACCTGTCACTGGTTGTACTCTAGGATGAATCCGTGTACTGAAGTTGACATGAAGGACAATTCCACAGATGATGGGATTTGGGAGAGTATCACAGTTAAGACTATCTATGGAAGACTGGAGGACACTGGCTATGTGAATCTCACACGGGGCTCTGGACCTGCTACCTCCCACTCACATTCCACTTAATAAATAAACCTTGCTCAACAAAAAAGCAGTTTTACTGTACTATGCTGATTCGCCTGAAAATTCCTTGTAAGGGCCCACTCACAAGAAGCACCTGCAAGCCCTCATGTGGCTGGTGCTCAGCACCTGGCAGGATTTGTCCCTAGATAAAAGTAATCTCTCAAGGGACCTTGTGTCTTACACAAGGAGACAAAAGTAAACACACTTCTGGATTTTGTGTCTGTATGTTTTTGTATGCGCACATGTGTGTGAGTGTGTATATATATATACGTATATATATATATTTAGTATATACAAAAGCAAATTCAGTCAAAATATATTTGTCTTGCTGGTCAGGCTTGTTACAGCAACCTACAAGAAACATTAGCTTCTCTGATATTTAATTATGCTATTATGTTTGCACATAAGCTTAAAAGTCAATACAAAAAGCAATACTTTTCCAAATATTATCTGCAGGTAAACTGGAAATATTAACTATAGTGATTAGAAGTCTGTTTCCCTATTGACACTACTATAAATCTTGATATAAGAATAATTTTTTCATAAAAGCACATCCAAACATAGTAAGTGATAAAATACCAGATTACTATTTGAAAACCATACAGTGACTCGATATCTGGGTTATCCTTTGCAGCAATTAGGCAATTCATTTGGCATCTGTTTGATTGTATAATTTAATTTCCATATAAACAGCATAGTTTAAAAAAAGACAAAAGCTAGAATGTTTAAAGCTAACAAAAGATACAGTGACATCAGGTTGACATTCAAAAATTTCCTTAGCAAAATGACCAACAAAATTTTGACTCAATACAGTGCATATAAAGTTTTTTAGAACTAAACTTTTTAAATATTATTTGAATTTAGCAAAACATGAGCAAGATTTTAATATCAAAGTGCTAAACAGTACTGCCTTAGAAGTCACTGCAAATAAACTGTAAAATAACTCTGCTTGTGATTTGACAGATATTTTTATATACAAATGGTTAATAAAAAGACACGCGCACACACACACACGCACACAAATATAGGTATATACATATATATATATACACATTATATATATGTATATAGTTTTCCAACTGGTGTATCTGAGTCAGTGTGAACACCCCATTTAGTTATCATGTGTAACAGGGCTCCCATGAGCTGGCAGTCATTGCAATAAATACAGGCAAAGCCATTACAATATACCATGCATACAAACATTTATACAAATAAAGACACTATGCAACAAATTATTTCATATTAATATGGCATCAACAGTATAAACATACAAAAAGGAGTACGAACACGGAATGTTTAAACGCAGCCCACTATATCCTTCCTAGCACTTACATTCATACTATTTTACAAGACTTGCTTGTTCTTGAAAACCATCTTCTGTCTGTTTACTAACTAGTCGCTTACGTTAGAAGTCTAAAACTGAACTATCCCTGATGCTGACCCTGTGTGCTCCAGTCACTACTTACTCGGATTTCCTTAGCTAAGGAACAACTGAGCCACAATTGCTCCCGTGTCTTCCGCATACATTTGTCAAGAAGTCGCGCTACATGGAATCAAGTTTGGAAAACTCTGTCAGGTAAGTTAGTGCATGTAATTTTCTCACTTGATTTCTTCTGTTTGTTTTCATAGTAAAATAAATTAGTTAATAAACGAGACTTAGTAAGACAGCACTTTAAAAAATTGCACTTGAACATGGGAGCTAACAGCCATTGTCATTTTGCTATATTTGATTTGTATGAAATGTTCAATTGAATGTACTTTGCTAAAAAAGTGAATTTTTGTTTAGATTGTGCTGATGTATGTGCCCTTGATGCAGGAAGTATGCTAAAGGTATCCTCACAAAACACATACTACCCTGGCAAACAACTATTTGCTGTTCTTGTTTTCAAACACAGCTTCTACAATTTTATTCCTCATATACCATGAGGAGTTAAACAACAGATTTAAAACAGTCATGTTAACCTTTTACTGCTGCTGGGATAGCATTGTCCAAAAGTGCCATATTAGCCTTTTAAAAAACCCAAATCACACAAAAGAAAACAAAGAACACAACCCCAAACCAGTAAGCCAGTAAGTTTCAGGCCTCAGGTTGTAAGGACAAAGCGCCAGAAAAGACCTCATTTTAGACTCGGAGCTGCTTTTCTGTTAAGTGAGGGCAGAAATGTTAGCTGTAAGTCACGATCCGTTTGCCTGCTCTGGTGGGCATTTGCCTTTCAGGAGGGTGGTTTGACTCAGAAGGGTAAGGTGTCCAGAAACAGCCTGTCGATAATGGAAGGGGCTGGCACCAAATCTTCCAGTTTCAGGTAAAAGATGCGCTGCAGTCCCAGTGTGCAGAGAGAACGCAAGTCAGCCAGAACACCCAGTACCTTCGGCTCTGCAGACTCAAGCGGTTGTCCTTTGTTTTGGCAACTGAAAGTTAAGTGATCTTTCAAACTGCTTGTGATCTTGTTGCATAGCTCTTCCACTTTCTTTGGTTCTTTTAAGCCATGTCGTTCTGCAAAGCGAGGGAAAAAACACATCAGCACCCCTACCACAAATTGAGAGAACTTGTTTTCTTTGGTGTGACCCAAATCCATTCTCCGGTACTCACAGCAAAAAATGCTTTGAAAGTGTAAGATTTCTCAGAACAGTTAGGGTTATACGATGTCACTTAACCTTTCTGCCACACAAAATAAGAGATGGCAAGTGCCCTTTTCTCTTTAGCTGCTAAAATAGGAGGCAGAGATGCTCAATTATGATTGAAATTCTAGCACAAGGAGCCCAAGCATCCTCCGTATCGCGCATAATTTTCATGATACGAGACAGAATTAATTGGGTGATTTTCCAGCAAAACTATCACAGGAGGTGTTTTGGAGATTTCCGTGCTTCCCCACCAGTTGTGAATGCTCAATAACTATGGCAACCATTATTTATTCAGTGAATTCAAGTGGCGATCGATATCCTTAGCCAGCTCCATCAGCGCCAGGCCTAGAATTCCACCAGGAATTTGCAGACACTCTTATAAGAAACTAAAGGCACCTTACCACCCTTTGTTATTTTGATCAGCTGCTGCTTTTTAGTTTATTCATCTTTAAAAGGTCTAAGATAAAAGAAGCCTGGAAGTTAACTATTTTGCTTTGAGTAAGCAATGCCTGAAGTGAGAAGGCAGCTGTGTTACCCATCCCCAAAACCTCAGCATTCCTAAAAAGAAGGGGAGCTGGGGTTTGTCCCCCTTTGATTAGCTTTTCAAAATGCTACAAACATGTTAAATCATCCACAGTTCTTTAAGCATATGTAGAATGAATCAGATTTGTGATTCATTAAAAGCAGGCTCTTTACTGGTACACGGGGAAAGATAATCTTGTGCTGTTTGCTCTCAAGATTTAGTGGATAAAATCATATAATATTTCAGAACAAATAATTTTGTGATGTTTTCATTTGCCTTCGACTTTGAAATTCACAGCTAAGTAAGAACTTGCTTAATAGCAAAGTCATAATCATTTACACATGAAATAGAATAATACCGGATAGGACAGTCTAAGAAAACACAGGTTAAATTAATTTTAAGCAACTAGACATATAAAAACAGGGACAGCAACATATGAGGAGTAGTTCTGGCAGTCATCTGCCTTCCCTGGCCCTCTCCCCACCCCTGGCAGCCACGTGCCATGTTGTGCCCATTGCCTCCAAGTCTCGTTCCTCTGCTTCAGGAGGAGCGGGCCATAGATACTTTCTCTGTCCGTCCCCTAATGAACAGTGAAAAGAGGACAGTTTTCTTTACTTCCAGAAGCAGGTGTGATGTCTGCACAAGGCGCAGTGGTGCCTTGCCCAGGCATGTGTATGTAACTCCTCGCTGCCTCCCCTTACCGCCTGTTTTGGCTAGATGTTCTTGACAAACCAATAAAACAGATGGGATTCAATGAAGGTAGTCAGAAATGTAGAGGTCTGATTTTCCACCGATATTCACCCATTTTACACTTTTTTCAACTTTATTTACTTAGGCAGAGCTAGCTCCTGAAGAACACTAGTTTGGGATCAGAATCAGAGGTGTGCAGACATGCCTATCTCTGGCCAGAAGCTACCGTGCTCTGTCATTTAAGTACCATGCATCTGCCCTATTGCTTCAGAGCAACACTCATCCAAGCAGTAACATCTGCTTCAGACATCTTTTTCACCTTGCAGGAATTAAAAACCCTAGGTATTCTAAGTGCCTTGTTTACATTAAAACACGAGGAGTCAATGAATATTTAAAGCCTTTCCAGTAAATGGTGTATAGTCTAATTATGTAAGCCTTAACTATACAGGTCACTGAGAGTAAATACTTAGGCAGATTCTGCCATTAAAAAATCTTGGCAAATAAATATTTTATACAGATTTGAAAAGCTGTAGGGTGAGTTTTTTTACCACTAGCCTACTGAGAGAATCTGCAGGACATTAAATTAATCTTGCAGTCTTTGAAGAGTTCTCATCTTTTAATCTGTATTGAGGTTGTTTCCTGGCTGTGTAGGTGAAGATATCTTTATAGATCTAGGGAGCTGAAATACTAGAATGGATCTAAAAACTGACTACAAATTAGCGGAGCAAATTTTTAAACCGATGCCTCAGTAGGTGTGTACCTTGCTGCAGAGTATGGAAAATTATCTCTGGCTCTGGAGCATACAGCAACGTTGTTAACATTTCCAGCCAGAACTAAACAGTCTTTGTCTCACACTGACAAGTTCAGAAGGCTTCCTGAACATACCGCGTCTTTGGTGGCTAGCCATGAGACATACTGATGCAAAATACAATATGTGCAAAGATTATAATACTAGTAGGCTTGCTTTAAATAACAAAATCATGAAAATGCAGAATTAAGAGATATTCTGTCCTTAAGCCACTCTCTGGTAGCACAATATTAAAGCGTCTCTGATAAACCCGGCTGTCCTCTCCTGCATGAATTGCCACGCAATGGCCTTTGCTACTCGCGAATCTCTACAAAAGTAATTCCTCATGACTGGAACTGCCTCACTGGAAGAAGGGGTTTTCAGTCTCTGATCTCTAAGGCATCCCTTGTGGACCCACAGAAAGTCAAAGCCATCTACGTGGAGGCCCTTCCTCTAGTAAAGGGCACTGCATTGTCATTGCAGTCTCTGGTGTTAGCATACAATTCATTTCTGGGGAACAAACTACTATAAGAAACAACTCATCTCTTAGGTAGACCTGAGGAGTCTTGGGTCTAACTTTCTCAAAGATTTAAATTTAACAGTGTCGTGGTTTGGGCCAGACTGGACGCTGAAACGAATGACAGATGCTCTCTGGTCTCTCTCCCTTCAAAGAAGGGAGAGCATCTCCCTTCAGGGAGAGGAGGAAGAGAGAGAAAGAGACTTACGAATTTAGAAAAGAAACTAAACTACTTTAATGAAAATGTTAATAAAACAATAAAAAGGAAATAATGAAATATATACAATATATACAAAACCGTATTGAGCTCCCAGGATGACAATCACGTCACCAGCAGGCACTGGGAAAGTCCCACACTGGACTCAGTGACAGACAGGAACTGGATTCTGGATCTGGATTCAGGAACGCATGGATCAGGATCAAAGGCAGACGAACAGACAAGAGTCCTCCTCGGACGTCGGCCATTGAAGAGAAGAGACCTGACCCTTTGATCCCTCAGCTTTTATACTGAGCATGCGGCAGATGGGATGGTTGACCCTGTTGGTCAGTTTTGGGTCACCTGTCCTGTCCGCTCCTCCCTGCAGGTGTGACCTCTCTACACTTTTCCACTTCCGACCCTCCAACGGGGCAAGTAACAAAGTTGTCTGGCCTTGGGTGTTATAGCAATAAGGATAAGCAAGAGCCTCTCTGCATACCGTTCCTCGGCATCAGCTATAAACATCAGTCTTATCACTCTGGAAGTGGACTACTGTCTTAAAAACATGCCGTTAATTTCAGAGAGTTCAGTTAGTTAGAAGGGGCTTAGCTGCAAAGTAGAATTACTGAACAGAAAATTTGTTCTGTTCTACCTCAAACCAGGACAAGCAGTTAGGGTTCAAATAGCAGGAAACACATTTTCTTGCCTTTTCCACATGACCAGTCTCATTTGGGCAAAGAAAGACCCACAGTCTTTCTCACTCAACCTAAAGGGACCAGCATGAGGCACCTGTGGTAAAGTGTGTGCACTGGCGCTGAAGCCGATGGCCCCTAATCATTCACCATCTTCCACAGGATGTTCTTATCCACATGGGAATGATAAGGCCAAGATTTATCCCAAGAAGGACAGCTAGTCAAAACCAATAGATTTTCTCTAACTGATTGAGGAGGTGTGTAAATATTATTGTATTCAGACTTTCTTATAATGACAATTAAAAAGGCACTGGGTAAAGTGAATATAGGATTTCTCAGCCTTGTGTTTTAGGATACCATTGATTTTTGCAAGAAAAATGGTGATTTATGGCAAAGATGCTCTCCATAAGCCTGTCAAAATGATTCATTGGAAGTCTTGCTTCTAAAGCTCTGCAAACTTAGCAGCTCAGCCTGGCAAACTGAATGCAGCCAGTTTTTTACACCTTTCTCCTTTCTCCAGCAACCTCGATGTGATTCCGTGCTATAATTATGCCGATCAGCAAAAACTTGATAGGAAGAAAGTAAAAGAGCAGGAAAACCCATCACCAGCTGCGCTAGTCCTTCCTTCCTTAATCTCTGACACGGGGCAGGTTATGTCAGGGCTAGGCAGACGGAGTGCTACCTTTATGAGAAACATCTCTCAAAAAGCACAAGTATTTCAAAGACCTTGAGTATCTCAAAGACCCTTGAGCTCTGTGCTCTATGTCAGGGTGGGTCAGTTTTAGCCTGAGTTCATTCTGAGGTGTCAGTCCAATCAGAAACACAACAGATTTACGCTGCAGACTTAAAATAGGCCTCTTGATTGTCTCAGTTTCAACATAGTTATCTGATTTTCTCTTCCCCCTTCACAATCCTCTTCCCCTTCTATAACTGAAATAAACGCGAGGCTCAGTTGCCTACAGCTTTCTGCTTGTCTCGTGCACACTCTTACACAGCAAGGTTGCAACTCAGCAAAACCGAGAGTGTCCTCTCCTGTTGCAATCTGGCCCACATTCGTCCTGCCTAACTCTCAGGCACTTCACAAGGGTGCCCAAGCTACGAGCGCAGATTTCTTGAGCTCCTCCTAACATCAGTGGAAGGATGGGCATTTTCAGAACATGATTACAATTTTAGGTGGAGGAATCATCTTCTGGAGGTGCCCTGTATTCTCCATCAGCTAGGTATGATGAGCTGAATGACCGCACAGGAGATCATCGTTTGCTCCCTCCTTTAAGAAAACCACAACATAACACAGAGACTGCTGGTTGCTGTAGGTGGAAGGAGTTCTTGCCTCAGCAAAAGGGTGGGAGGGGAGAAGGAGGAGTGAGTACTTCACTTTGATGCTGACAGTGTTTCCCTCAGCAAAGTGGCAGGGGGAAGGCAGACAATGCAATCTGGAGGGTGGTTTGGTTTTTTTTTGTAACTGGCTCTCCTACACTCCTCCAGTCTGCCACCTGCTCATATGTAGACCCAGCACATGAAGCACCCACTCCGGAGGATCCTGGCAACAGGACTGGAGAATATCTGCCGCTGAAGAGTAGGTGAGCCTCCCTTCCGTACAGAAGTTGGGCAAATTCATGTTCAGAAGGGAACTGCAGCAGCCAGACCTTTTTTAGCCAGACTGGACTCCTTACTATGTCTTGGTATGACTGATGGTGTTAAAAATTGTGTTTGTAAACTGGAACAGAAAGCCCAACAGCAGGAAGACAAACACAAACTCATAATTAATTGCAACCTCACAATATTCTTCAATGTTCTGGTGCCAGTCTAACAAAGCATTAAGAGTGTGAATAAGCCCAATATATACAGTGGCTCTGGGCTGGTCTGTAACACACTTAAAATAAAACATATGCCGAAAGAGCTTGGCTGAATGAGGGCTAGAATGCTCTGTACTCGGCAGCATCCCACTGAGAGTGTCAAGTGGGCAAAACAATAATATTTTGATGTGGATAGAGAAAGGCAGAGGCAGAGAGGAAAAGAGACTCAACAAGAGAGAGAAAACACCAGCAGTTTTAGAGCAGGCAGAAATTTGAGGCTAAATTAGAGTGTGCCCTTGAGATGATCTGCATCGGAGTCTCAGTCTTTATATTTGACACAAAAACGGTAAAGCAGAGCATTATAAATGGTCATTTGGGAAGTGAAGGAAGCATTTTCAAGAATAGGCTGAGCTAATATCTGATCTACTCTGCAAAGCTTCATCATCAACACTGCCCAGTCCAGCATGGAGCGGTTGTGCAGGAACACTTGAGATCCATGCAACACACTAAACTGATAGAAAACATCCATGTGGAACTAAGGACAGAACCTGTCCCCAGATGACCAGCATTTTCTTTCCATGTTGGCACTCTTCTCTAGCTCATTAGATCCTACATCCCAATGGAATAAGTGATTCAAAGAAAAAGAACAGGACAGAACTCATTTCTTGCTTTCATGGGGATGTGGGGTGAGTATCATGTGTTGTTTCCTAACTACTTTATTCTGGCTGATGCTCAGAGCGCCACTGATGTGCTCTGGAGGAAGTTGTGTCCAGCCCTTCTTAACCAACTGAAGGAAGTAAAAAAAGAGAAGAGAGACAGAGAGAGGAAGATCCTAAAGGAGTATCTTAAAGAAAAAAGATGTGCTTTGGCGTTTCAGAGTTTTAAGTTAACTGTTTGCAAGCTACCCACAATAAATCAGATGTCCCTTCTTTCATTCTGGGTGCTCTTTCAAGCTGATGTCCTATCTGAAAGGACTTGAAAATTCAGCAGCAATCCGACATGATGCTTTTCGTTCTAGGCAACATACTGCAAATTCCCAGGAAACATAAAATAAACAGAAATAGCACAAATATATGGACTTTCTAATGGATTATACAATGCAAAATATTATAAAATCTTTTCCTGTTTATTTTATGCTGTGCACACCTTTGGTTTTACTCAAAGCAAGCAATTAGCGAGTATTGTGATATTCATTAGGTCTCCTGTTGTTCTCTTCAAAATTACTAAACAGCTTAGTTTATATATATGCTTATAACCATGCATCCTATGCTGCGACCTGCAGCCGTGGTTGAGATAGGACATGGAGCTTTGCAGCTCCAAACAAGTCAGCAGGGTTAGTTAAAGGCCACTGGAACTACTGAGGCTGTTACTCGGGAGCCGATTTGACACTCCAAAATGAGGGAATAGCCTTCAGTATCTTGGGACACTGGGAACAGTGGAATGTCTTTTAGCCTCCAACACAAATTTTTACATTTATTCTCTCTTCCTTCACTGGGAGAGAGATGTTAGTTCTCCCTGTCACTCTTGCAGAACAGAGACAGAACATGTAAAGAGAGTAGCAACTTCTCTTATTTTTCTCCTTCAGCAATACTGTCAGTGACTAATATACAAGAGAGCTTGTTGTCTAAAAGCACGCCTTTGTTTGGGCTATGGAAAGCATTCATGAAATCAAGAACAACAAACAGGTCATTATTCCCAGGAGTGTTTTTCTTTACCCAGAGAGACAATTCTTGAATTTGGTGCTACCTAAGATGCTGTACAGTATTAAAACAAGCTATAACTATTATACAATTCTGGGTTGTTGTCTTTTTCTTTTTTTGGTGGAACCATCAAGTCACAAAAAGTTCACTAATGCAAAATAAGAACTGGAGCAATTTGTAGAATAATGAAGAAAATTTTGCTCAAGACAGCATTTCGGTTTTGCAGTGTTGCTAACAAAAGCAAACAACTAGATTCACAAAACAGAGCTTTCCTGCTCTTTCCTATCTTGCAGCCCAATGACACGGATATCCATCTGGGACATTGGGAGATTCCTGGTCAGATTCTCTTCCTGTTGGAATCAGACCAGAGACTGGGCCTTGGGTGTCCCTCTGAGCACCAGCTTGTCCCCAAATCATCATCCACAACAGCCATTCTGCAGCTCGTGAAATATGTCAAATGGCCTCAACACAAAAGACAGTCATACTCAATAGTCGGATATCCTATGTTCCTGGAAAAGGTCACTCTCCCTTGCTCTGACTCACAAAAAGGACTTAAACCAGGCTTTACTAACTACCCATTGCCTCCAGCAGTCCATTACAGAAGAGTACCTTCTCCAGAGATAAAGAATGGCACATAAACCACCCACCTAAATCTAAGCCAAGCCTCAAAACAATGCTTAAAAATGTTCAACAGATTTCAGATTTCCAAAATTTATCTTTATTACTTTTTCTCTTTTGGTGGGACTAGCTGAAAACCAGCACGTGGTTTGGCATACTCAAACTGTAGGGAAAAGACAAGAAGCCACTTCTCATGGTATGCAATACCAGAGGCAAATCTCAAGGCTTTCCTGAATATAAAATTTCAATATACTATCACTGAGAAAGTCTCAAAAGAACCCTGCCAGCCAGCATTTTGTGCTTTAGTGCCCTCTTAGCCATAATTACCCAATTTCCTCTTTCACGTTTTTTTTAATATCGTTCATCATTATACAGTACCATCCTTTTTCAGGTGACCAAATTTCTGGCTGATTCCCTAAGTTAGCTAGCTGCCCTTGGAGATCTGAAACCTGTGAATATAAATCACTAGACACGGGAGCTTCGGTCTAATTTAGGTCGCACGAAAGTATACTCTGTCCTTAAGAGCAGATCATCAGAGATATACTGGCCTCATGAAATAAAAGAATAAGCAGAAAACTACATTAATTTTAAGCACCATCTCATACAGGTGAGAAAATGAAGAAAAGCTTGACAAATACAGAAAATCTTAAAGCTTTTATGGACAGAAATGCTCTCCTCTTAAAGGCAACAGTTACTTCCATTTGTTTAGAAACTTTGGGAAGACCAGCACAATATAGCCAACTCCTGAAAGGGTTGTTACCAAGGAAAGGAAGAAATGTAGGGCATTATTAATTAAAAGACATTTCTATGAAATATCTTAGAGTGACCCGAGTCAGCCACTGGACAACTTTGACTCTTTCTGTAAGGGCAAACAAACACTGCCTAACTGAACAAAGAATTATCACATTAAAACAGGGCATGGGTTTGTAAGAAGGAAAAATTTTCTTCCTATAGAATAGCTTTTTCTACATTCACATAGACAGTTTGCAGGGGATCCTATTCATTGACCTGCATCCTCTCAGTCAGTCCTCTCCTCATCCTTATCAGGAAGATAATTGAGAACAAGCTCTATCCATCTGTATCTAAAAGAGACACATCTAAGATGTAGTAAATAACCTAAATCAATGATAGGTGCTATATACATATGAGCATATATGCCTGTATATAAATATATATGGAGAGAGACAGCAGCTGTCCTTGATGTATAGATATAGACATGCATACACATACATATATACATTGTATATGTATACACACATATATACACATATATATTTATTTATAATGCATCTATGCAAGTATGCGTGAGAGCACATCTGTGGATGTTTATATATAGGAGTCAAAAATAAATTGGGAATGTTCTTTCTCACTTCAACATATCACTCATTGTGAGAATTTTTCATATAGAACAAAGCAACTCGAATGAGTTATTCTGGACTTAAGAGTTTTATCAAAGAAATTAGAATCTGGACCTTAATGAACCCTTTCCAATTGCAGAAAAAAATGAACAGAAATTAATTAAAAACTTAAAATACTTTTCTTAAGAAGCAAACAGTTAATGCTAGAACATGTATATACTAACCCTTCACCCAAATGCTGGAAGGAAGCAGGAAGTAAATGCTGAAGCCAAATCTTGGGCACAGAAATGGCAGTGGGAATTGGCCAATTTATAGTTTCTATATTTGCTTGAGCATTTTATATCAGAGTTTCCCAAGCATCATCTCATCCTAGGTAAAACGAATACTACAGCTGATAGTGTTGAGGCCACCACCTGCAAACAGGTGGATGCCTGAAACGCAGGAGGAAATCAATATCCATCCCAGTGGAGCTTATAGCATCCCTGGGAAGATCCAGCTCAAGGCACACAGAAGCCCTGTCTCACACTGACGACACAGTTGTACCTTTAGACTACCAGCTCTTCTGAAATGAGCGTGAGGGTCTCTCTAGAGACGACTGCTGCTCTGACTTCTGCTGTATGGTTGTCAGACACCCTTACTCTCAACCCTTCCTGCTCCCATCAGCGATGCCTCTTAAACTGCAAGAAGCCCAAGGTATGCAACAGGTACATCAAGGGGCTTTGTTGTTTCAGGAATGAGAAAATTACACTTTATAAGGTTATGCTCCCCTGTTCTGTACTTCCTAGCCAGATTTGGCAGACTCTGACATTAGTTTCCTGCTGTTTGCCCCAGCAGGCAGAAGGGGTGATATGGTCACATGCGCACCCAAAAGCTTTTGTACAACTGCAGAGGTGGAATTTTTTCTTACTATTCTCCAATTTTCTCTCTCAAAAAAGCAGTACACGGAATACCTACAGTAGCTTGGCTACCAAAAGCAGCCTGCCTGCCTCACTCTTTCTAATCTAGCTACCTTGGTGAGAGGTGAGCTATACCAGCTGCTTGGCTTCTAGCTCTCGAGCTACTCTGACATTGGTATTCCTACACAGGAGACCCAGCTCTGGTCATTTCATTAGGCTTTTCTGGGAATTCAGCAAGTATTTTGAATGTTTTTGTAGGAGCTACACAATTTGCTTGGAAGCAGTTTGCTTTTTAGAGACAATTCCAAGAAAACATCGAAACCATGAAGAAATAGAGAGTTAGATTACATTTTAACATGGGTATCTGACAGCCTAATGTTAGTCCACAATTTCGAAACAGTCATTGCAATACTTAAAAACCATACTCACTTTACCCTGAATATAGCTAAGTTAACTGAAATTGCTTGAACCCACATTAAAGCAAAGCAGTGGAGTCTAACGCTTTCTATTAACAAAGGAGCACTTACCTGTAATCATAGTTAGAGCTGATAAACTTGCTAAGGCTGGGATATCAAGGTTAAGGCTCTTTAAGTTTAAGGAAAAGTCTTTAATAGAGTCGAGCCACTCCCCAAATCCACGAAGGCACTGAAGTCTATGAAGCACAAGTCCATTGCAGAATACAAACTTATCCTCAGCAGTATCAGACCTCAAATAGAAATAATTGAAAAAATTAGAAATGCATTTTCTATTTTACAGCAAAATGCATAACCAGTATTGAAGTGTCTGTCATTTAAAATCCAAGGCATATTATCCTGAGACATATGTGGGCATTCACGTTTGACAATATGCTTCTCCCTTGGGGCCAAAGTACAACAAACAAGCTTCTATGATTGCTTACTTGGTAGAGTTATAAGCCTGAGGTTAGCTGTAGCATGTGGTGTAGACGGTCTAATTAGTTAAGATTTTGGTCCTGCCCAAAGGCATAAACAGAGCAGACATTTCACATTAAATACTGTATGTTTGAACCAAAGGAATACTAAGTGAGTGCATTTTGAAATACAAAACTAATAAAAACTGGAGAAAGAAGAGATTCTGCAGCTCTCAGCATTTACTTAGTCTCATCTGCATTTTTCAGATTGTAAAAATTGGTAAGGAAAACAACAATGGAAAATACATGCACTAATGCACCACATTACACATAACAGCATAAACTCTTTTCTGTGAAAACTTGTGTGTAAGAGTGATACTACAGAGCCAAGCTCTCCTCTCCTTCCCCTCCCCATTGCCAATACCCCTGTTAAAAACCGCATGCAAAGGTCATTTTTAACCTAAAGAAACAAAGGCATAATACAAATCACCAATATGGATTTTTCCCAGTCCCTGAAAGTGTTTTTGGTAAAGTGTCTTAACTACTGCTAGACTGACAAATAGCATCTCACTCTATTAAATGACTTGGTATTAAAAATGAAAAACAACTTGAACAAGATTTTAGATCTTCTTCATCCTTTTCAAAAACAGATGGCAAAGATGTGCATGTGCAAAAGAAGCGGGAAAAGAAAAAAGCTTTCATACTGAGGGTGCTTTTCTATAGTTTATCCTGATAAGTATGAAGCAAACTTGCTCAAATATTGCCTGAGGATCAGTTTCGATTACTATGGAAGAAGAGGATGGGGTATATCAAATAAAAAGAAGCACATTAGCGAGACCTATGCTCTCTTTTTAAATCACTTTCTTGGTTTTTCTGCAGCATAAAATAAATTAAACACCATATCCTGTGGATTCAGACATTGCTAATGTTTTCTGGGTTTTTTGGTACAATTGACAATATTCAAAGATAGCACCATATTTATTCCTTAAAAATATTTAGATGGATGATTTTTCACATCAGCTTAAGAGGAAATGAAACAAATAGTTACCTGATGGAGAGTCTTAGTACAAACAGCTCCAAAAAAGCTGATTCTATGAGTAATGTCTGATCTTCTTTTGGGAGGTCAGTAAATCCTGGGATTTTTTCTGCCCAGCCTCTAGTTATGTCAATGGAGGCAGTCAGAAGATTATAGAACTGTTGTACATGTTCTGCATCTGTGCCTGCAGCAGCCTGATCAGTGGAACAGTACTAAAATGAAAGCCACAGAAAGCAACGTTATATGCATTTAAGGGCATTCTGTGAAACATACAGCATTACCTGCCTGACAACATTTCCTTCTGTGGCAAAGCTGGTATTATTATCAAAGGCATAATAAGTAGGTCTACATCTATCTACTTATTTGGCTACCTACAGGTGTTCAGAGGTATATCGCAAAAGTATTCCCACACATATAGAAATAATTTAAAATTTATAAATAAAATATAGTACTTATGACAGTTTACAAGTACCTATATGCTATTAGTAAACAGAAACAGAAACCTGGTGAGCACGGTAATTTCCATCACGCTGGAAGAGGAATACTATTTAACTTACTACAATTAAACACTTTTCCCATTGATAAATTTGTCTCAGTATGTCCAAAACGCAGATTTCTTCCAAAACCTCTCAAACTACATTTTATCTGACAGTGATGGAGACACGCAAGATAAATCATGTTTTATCTGACACATGCAGCATCGCTTCATTTGAATACGGAATTGGTTCAAAGTAAAACAGCTGCCCCATATCACCTCCTATCCTTCAAATAGAAGGGTTTAAGGTTCAGGAGAACCTATTATCCCGCTGATGCGGCCATAACTCTTTCCAGACAACCATTCGACAGGCTCAGCTTGCTCAGCCTCCCGGTGACCCTCTGACAGCTCCTTCCCCGCTATCTCCTACTTCCTCACCAGTGGATCCCTGTCACTCCCATGACACTGCTCTCTCTCTCTTGGCAGAAAATGCAACAGGAGCTTTCGTGGCTTAGTCTGATTCTGTGCTTGGAAAGCGCTGCTGGTTTTCTGAGCAGGAACTGAATAATTTGGGTTTTATTGTAACAACATCCTTGCCATCAGACATCTGGTGGGTTATTTCTGGGAGAGACTTCATACCCACTCTCTCTGGGAATCAGCCAAGGAAAGGTTGGGGTGGTCCCCATGGCTGAAAGGAGTTTGCATGCCCTTTGGAAACAACTTCCCACATGCAGTTAGGGCTTGAGTCCGTCAACCTACAGGTCTCCCTAGCAACTCTCCAAGCCAGAGTGGAAGCAGAAAGACCCACATCTCTTTCCTGATCAGTAACAGTGGGCTGGCAGCCTGGGAAGACCTTATTACAGGTGTGCCACTTGGGCTGCAGATATCACCCAAGTTGCTAACTGTGACCCAAAAGTCACCTCTGTGCAGGAGAGAGAGAGGGGGACAGCAAGCAGAACTTCTTGGGGGGCAGCAAGCAGAACTTCTTGGGTAGGTGTCCTGTTCTCTGCCTTTCCTAGTTGGAGATGCTTGCTGTTGGTAGGCAAGGGATGAAGGACACGGTGTCAGAGTCGCTGATTGACTGGAGAACTACAGCAATCCTGGAGACCTCTAGCTGTATTTGGGGTACCAGCGCTAGTCCTGAATGACTCTGATTCTGCTTACCCAGGACTAACTGCACGAGTTTCTCATGGTAAGCTCCAGCTCACATCCCTAGTCAGCTAGTGAAACATGTGCCATCTCTCTTATAAAGTTCATGGGGAGACAAATTCTGCCTCAGCTACTCCAAAGGATCCTGTGACAGTGAAGCAGGTAGAGGCCAAAATACAGAGAGGATGGGGAGCAGTGGTAGAAAAATCTGTATGCTGCATCATTTACGTGTTCATTCCCCCATCTGAATGGAGCAGTTGAGGATGCTCAAGTAGCATGAACTAACTACTCCTGGCACTGGACTGCAGCAAGATGTGCTGGGGTGATTAGTGGGTAGAAAAAGATCATATGCTTTTTCGGAGACCTTGAGTGTTCTGGACCCTCTTAAAATGAAGCTGTGGAGCAAGCCAAGACAGTGTGCTTCTTGGCTCTGGGAGATGTGCTTTGCTGAGCAGGGGCTGACCTATGACTCCTTCTTTCTACACGGGGAAAGCAAACAGGTTGATAGAAACTCCTGCCTCACTATAGGTACTGTTAAGGCAAGACACATTCTTGATCCTTTGAGCAGCGGAGGAAGGAAAAGAAAAAAGATACTACTCTAAGTTCATTCTAAATATAACTCATCACAAGTCAGCGTAATTATGCCAGGTATTAATTTGTTCCCAATATTTATAAAACATTCCTTTAGCAAAAGTAAGGCACAGTTTTAACATTTTCTAACGAAGCTGAATGCTGCATTATGTCACATAACTGTGAATGGTACAGTACGGTATACCCCACGTGGGGCACTTAAGTAAATTAAATGCATCTAAAAATAAATTATAACCTGTATTTGTTGTTACAGTTTATGCCATGACAGCAATTTTACAAGAAAGGTAAAAAATTATATGGACTTGTATAATTTTTAGCTGCTGTAATATGTCACTGATCACTACAAAGAGTAAGCACTTACAAATAGCTAAAATAAAGTATTATTTACTTACAACAGACTTATGAGTAGCCATAAACAATACATATGGTTCTATTTTATGCACCAAAATCTGTGGGTTTTTTTCCATGATTATTTCATTGAGAAGAGGTGATATTTGACCTGACTTCTGACCAAGACAGCCAGTAATCCTGCCCTTGGTCAGGAGGCCACGGTACAGAAGGGCTCCGATCTGCATTTCTGAACCTGCCTTCTGCAAACTGGAGGCACACCGGGAGAAAGCCAGAAGACAGAGCTCTGCCTTACTCCCTTCCTCAGAGCTCCTTTGCGAATTAAATGAAACCCGACTGTTACTCAAGGAGGGGCTTGCACACATAGCAAGCAACATTAACTTGTATGGTATATCTAAAGAGATGTGGAAAGCCTGATGTTGGGGAGCCTGGTAGCACAACCTAGCTCTACCCTTTGCCTGCTTTCATCAGACCTTCATCAACTGCTGCACCTGCAAAAGCCTAACAATAACTTCTCTGCACAGAGGAGGAGCCATGCTTGTTTTTCCCCAATATTTGCTTCATTTTGTGGCTGGGGAAGGGGGGGGGACGATGGTAACCTAAATGCTGCACTCTCCTTCCAAAAAGGCAATGTTTCTATTTAAGTTGGTGGCTATTCTTGCATGTATAAGGACAGCAATATATAGGGTCTGTTTCTCATCTCACTTACTTAGAAGTGTAAACTCGTGGAATTGTACCAGTAAAACAGGTGTGAGACTGGACTGCGGCCCTTGGCCTTTAAGGAGTTCATAAACCAAATTCTCTTCCTAGCAATTGCTTTTTGAAACCAAATACCTAAATATACCATTGCTGTGGACTGGTAAGTTAAAACCAGTGCTGAAATGAGAAGTAGCCATGTTCTGAACAGAACCAGTTCCAATCTGTTTTGGTTTAAAATTCATAGCTTATGTAATTTATTTTTGGTTTTGGTTTTGGGTTGGTTTTTTTTTTGTGTGTGTGTAGGTTTTCTTGGAGGGAAGGAGTACACATTCCTCTCTGAAACTCTTATCAATATTTTTAAGATGGTCAGGACATTACGGTTTGTAAACATGAAGACCATGCTAAACATTAAGGTCGTGTCTGCAGAAGTGTTAGGACTGACTCCAAAGCCAGGTTTCCAGATCTACCTGTTTGTGGTGCTCGGCAGAGCCACAGCCTAACCAAACGTGCCGTAAATTAGTCTTTACAGGTACAGGATTATTCTTCAAAGGGATATTTTTTAGCATTGCAGTGTGTTTACTGCATATTTCATTTAGTTAATCTCAGTTTTTAGACAGCATTTTTTTCTGATCTCCCTGAACTTTTCAAAATAAGTATAAGATTTATGAAAAACATAAGAATCTATTAATTTCTTTTAGCATATTTTTGTCTTTTCAGTACTGATGAGCATAACAGACTATTGTATATTTTATTGCAAAGAAAAACTTAGATATTAATATGTCCTAACAGACAATCATACTTAATCTTCTAGCTACCAAGACTAAATTAATTTACTATCACATGCTTCCTGTAATGTCCACCAGAATTGTTCAACAATTAGATCTATGCGCTGTTTTCATTAAAAGAGAAATAATTACTGCAGGACAAAGAAGAAATCACATAAAAATACACAGTTTTCATTCTTTTTTTTTTGTAAATGCCAAAGAACTTTATATCTATGAATAAATATATAAGGTTAGATACTGCTTTCATCGCCTGGGCTATTATATGCCTGTAATTCTGTGGAACCCAGCAGATTTCTGTCAAAGAGCTTAGCTCGGCACACACCTTGGTATTTGCAGAATGACCCCCTGAGACATTCTGGGTAAGTTAAAATACGTGTAAATATGGGTTAATGCATTCTCCCCCTAAAAGGCTGTCAGATACTGAACAGCTAGATTCTTAATAATAATTGGGAAAATCATATGATTGTATACTTAACAGATTAACTTGAAGAAAAGATGTTACAGGACGCTTAAAATTGCTAGATGATATATGTAAGCATAGTCTAAAATAGAATAATGTAATTTTTATATAATAACAATCAAATATATTTTAGTATTAAATATTACTTAGCAACGAGTGATAAATGGCCAATGTAGATGTTGTCTGAGTACAGCTGTATTTTTTACAGTCTCAGATTTAACCATATTTCATTAAGGGGAAGGAATTTGATCTTCTTTTTCCTTAGACATGTTTTTTTCTTTTCCTGTATCAACCTGCCTAAAAATGTATTTAACAAGACATTTCAATGCTGTATTTTAATAACTGTAGAACATTTTTGTAAGCTTTCAAAATATTCCCTGAATATAAAGAACAAGGCTTCAAAAATATATAATCTCTGCTAAAGCTTTGCTGAGATAATTTTTTAGAATTTTTTTAGATTTTACAAGGTTTGTTTTACAAACGTGAATTTTACTGAAGAAACGTTCATGCTGGGTTATCCAAAGCCAGACCCTGGTCCCATTTAAATAATGGCAAAAATCCTATTGATTTCAATAGAAACGGCCCTATACATCCAGTGTTACTTTGCGCAACCCTTATATCTGAATACTAGGGAAGTGCTTTTAGATGTTAGCCTTTAGAACCTGGAAATTAAGATACTGGACATATGAGTACCGCGCCTGAGTTTGGTAGGTTAATTGATCGTATTGTAATTGCTAGTGTTTTGGCACAGCCTTTTGCAAGAAGAATGCTCTATTTATCCATGCATTTTTGCTTTCACTCACCCATGGAATATATTGCAGATAGCTTTGTGCCTGGGATCCTCCAATTAATAGTTATTAACTCTAATTTCTGCTGCACCACCTTTTCCCCTCGTTGTCCACCTACCACGAAAAGACATGGCTGGCTGGACAAATTTCTACCCTCATCCAAATTTCACATTTAAGTTCATTTTAGCAAACCAGCTGGTAAGTAGAAATGCAGTTCGTGCATCATTTCTATGTGGAAAACAAACAGGCAAAGAAAAGTGAGACATACTCTTGAATAGTCAAGCTCCCTGGGCGTGGAATCGGTTAAAGCTCGTACGAGGGCGTTCATCATGCCGATGGGAGGAGAAGGCGGGGAGGGCTGAGAGGGTTCTTGCTGTAAGGGGCTCTTTGGTTTGGAAGGCAGCCGACCTCTTCTCCCTTTCAGGCTGTCGGTACGGACAACTAGGTTAAAAAAAAAAAAAGGGAATCAGTTGTGAAGATACCAGCAAATGACGGATCAGAATGAACACCTGCTTTTCTTATGGTGGCCAGCCCGGCAAAAATGACAGTATTCTCCAGTTTCAGCACATGCTCTTGATGCCTTTGATTGCACAGGAACACGAACGATATCAAAATTGCGTCAGACCTATGATCATAAGCAGCAATGGAGCTGCTTACTTAAAGCCCAGCCGTGTTCCTAGTGTTCGTGCTTTGTTTGCAGCACGTCTATGTGCCCGTGTACGTGTGCCCATGCACACACACACCCCCCCACACAGACACTCTACTGCTGAAAGAAAACTTAATGGGAAACACAAATTCTAATGTCCCTACTACTAGTGCACCTTTTAAATGGCAGAGTCATTCATTCAAAGTAATTTTTGCTTTCCTGAAGCATCTGAATAAATATGGTCACGCTATATAGGTTATATTATCCATGTTAGTATTCGCAGTGGGACTGCTCACACAGTATTACTCGCATACATAAATATTTGCAGAATTGGAACTAATGAGTTGCTCCTGCTTCCATTTAAATTAATTGCAAATTTACAATCAGCTTATGGGAATGAGACAAGATCCTGTGTCAAAATGCACACAATTCAGTGCAGCCCCCGGTGAGATAACAGGGGGAAGCCAACAGCATTATCGAGCAACGTTCAAAGTTAATAAGGGAGACATTTTGGCCAGTGTCAAATTATCCTCTCGTGACCTTGCTGTTCTTGAACTCTGGGGTCTAAAGTCTAAATATGATAATATGGGTGAAAAGAAGAAAATCAATACATTATTACACAAATGCACATATTTTGGGGTAAGTAATGAATCCCATCACTGTAAAATTCATTCTAAAGGCATCCATGTCCACACACACACACACACAGATTCATTAAACGTAACATTTAGGTCTTTGGGATAATAATAGCAATAGTCCTTACCTTCTTTAACCATGCCGACGCTGAGACACTTCTGAAAACGGCAGTATTGGCATCTGTTACGACGTCTCTTGTCCACTGGACAGTTTTTATTTGCCAGACAAACATATTTTGCATTTTTCTGAACTGTTCTCTGTGAAAATGCAACACAAAAATAGTAAACTGATCGTTTCTTGAACAACTTGGAACCTGACAAAATGTGTTTTAATTACAACATGAAAAGCGACAGTGCAATTCATATAATTAGATAAAATTAATTTCCTAACACACTAGCCTGCAGGAAAAACAATTTTATTAGTGTTAGCTGCTGACAATGAAAATCATCTAGGATTGTTCTGAAGCAAGTCTCTGGAGACAGGCAACTTTGAATGATAAAATCATATCTGAAATTACCAGGTCATCGCATCTACCTTTGGGGATTAGATTATCTCCGCTTTTAATATCCCTTTGGGAACAATTTTCTACTTGGTTCATTCCCTTGATTATTGCTGACCTTATTAAAATAAAATCAAAATGATCTGCGATGTACTTCTCTTACTATCGCTATTGTTAGTCAAATACCACAGTAACTGGTTTGGTTAGCCATTAAAATCATCAGGGAGAAAAATAAAAATACCAGAAACCTAGACAAAATATGTTTAGTTAAATATTCTGGGAAAGCTAACCTGACCTGGGAAAAAAAAAGAGAGAATTATACTGTAGTTATATACATGTAATTAACTCTAAAATGGCCTTAAAACTATACAATAAATTTAAAATTTGTAAAAACCTGGTAAGCCTTGGCAGAATGTAAAAAATATTGATGCAAAAATGTATTATGTGGTTCCATACTTAAAGATACATCAATAAATAACTCAGCACAAAAAAAAAGACATTAATAGGAAAGACATCAGATCAGGAACAAATTTATCAGCTCAACATTCAATATTAAATCTTTCACTGCAAGTAAATTAATGGAAAAATGTTATTTCATAATTTGTGCTCCCCTTTTCAAATAACAGCCTCGATATACTAAATATAAGACACAGCAAATACTGTTCATTGTGCTTTAGAGCGGAAAACTGTTTAATTTTGCAGAATAAGCTCTAGATACTACTCCCAGTCAAGGATATGCTATTGATTTCCACAGGGGCAGGATCGGGCCCATAAGAGCTGCTCTTTCCAGGTTATTTGTGTTTCCTTTTCTAATTATATTTAAATAACAAATGAGTTTTATGGGACACATGTATTTTACCATGTTGTCAAAGGATTAAGTGACATTAGCAGCTTTGTGTACAATAAAAAAAATGTCGCAAGCCCTCCCTCTCAACTATTTTTTGGACTATTTTTGTTCCCATTGTATCTTTTACCAGAACAGGGGCACGACTGCTATCTTTGCAAGAAGCAATACACCAAATTAACCCCAAACGTACCAAACCTTAAACCTACTGCCCAGAACCATCCCACCAAAAGTCTTATCCCAAATTCTTCACTTCGACAAGCTAATTCTGAAAATAACACCGGAATGCAAGCTAGATCTGTCGAAAAGGAATGTCAAAGCGCCCAAATCTAAGGGCAAAAAGAGAGTATTCGCATCTTAAAAGCGAAAGCACAAAGTTTCCACTGAGAAACTTCTGTATATAAGTTATTCGTCTTTGTATTCGGCTGCAAAGCCTCCTCCCTTACAGAGCGGGCAGGGGGACCCTGTGGGGTGCTTCGTCACTGCTCCGCAAGCAGCCTTCCGCTGCTGAGGACTCGCTGGGCTCCTGAGCTGAAGAGGAACGAGGAGGCACCAACCAAAGAAAACCAGAAGGGCTTGGGTTTGTCCCACGCGTGAAACCAGTCTCCTCCCAGTGCCAACCCCACAGCTCTCCTCACCCCCGCCGCCCCGGGGCAACACGCGGCACCGCTGCCATCGACTAAAATACCAAGCGGACTTCACGATTTCTGGATTTCTTTCCTCTCTTAAAAATGAGGTTTAATCGGAAGGAGGGACTGAGTGAAACCCGGGCTGGATGTGTTCCAGGTGAGTTTCGCTGCGGAACAAATGCAGCTCGTAGCTCAGCGCGGGGTGGCCCGTGCTCCGTTGAGGGATGCTTGGCAGACATGGTTTGCCCAGCTCACTGCCACGGCCCTTCCTCAGCCGAGACTGGCCGATCCTTTTATCCTACGGAGGGCTCGCTTTGGCCTTCTCCAAAAACTCTGGGTGGGCGTCCATCCCGCCCTGCCGGGGGGCTCTGACTTCTAACACAACACCCCGGAGCCCCCAGGGCGAGGACTGGGAGCATGGCGGGGTGGGTGGGGAGGGAAGGGAGGCTGGTGGAAGCGGGGAGGGGGAACAGAGCGCTGAGGTCTCACCTTGAAAAAGCCCTTGCAGCCCTCGCACGTCCGTACCCCGTAGTGCTGGCAGGCGGCATTATCCCCGCAGACGGCGCAGGTGCCTTCCCCGGATGAGGAGCTCCTGCTGGGCGGGGATGGGAGGCCGCTGCTGCCGCCGCCGCTGCTCTCACCCATCAGGCTGGAGGTGGCTGCGTTGAGGCCCAGCGGTGAGAAGGCTAAGGTGGCTGGTCTTTTGGCCAGGTGAAGCCCGTAGGAATGGCTCTCCATGGGTGGTGCCTGGCTGGCGGCGGGCCTGTCGGAGCCCAGGGGCAGGCTCAGGGAGGCAGGGTCGTAGCACATGTGGGGGGCCGCCGCCGGCGTGTGGGGGGGCGAGTGCTTGAAGTGGAAGAGGGGGAAGCGGGGAGGCACGGTCTTCATGGGGGCAGCGTCCATCAGGTGGCCGGGCGGCAGGCAGGTCTGCGTGGGCTGCAGCGGGGGCTCGTCCCACAGGCTCTGGTGAGGGGGGAAGCCGGGCGTGGTGGGCGTGGAGGGCGGAGACTGCTTGAAGTACATGGAAGTGCTGGGCATCCCCTCGTCGGTGGAGGGTGGCAGTGAGGGCTGGTACGGGGAGAGCCGGGTGTCTTCCATCTTTATGAGGGGCCTCTGGCCGGAGGAGGCAGATTGCATTTGGTAGAGGCAGGAAGGCTTGAGCTCGTAGCTGCCGGAGTAACCCTCCATAAAGGTGCTGAAGCTGGGAAGGGAGGTGGTGGCAGTGGCGGTGATTTCGGTACTGCTCAGGTCCATCGTCAGCTTGGTATAGTCAGGGTTCATGATCTCCGAGCTGTACTCCGAGCCATACGCGTAGGTCTGAGCTGCATAATTTGAACCGGGCGGTGAAGGACTATACTGCGCTTGCACACAGGGCATATCTGCAAGGGCAAAGGGGGACGTTAACGACAAGCCCAGCACGCCGAGGCCACGGCCCAGGACCTCCCGAACTTCTTTCCTAGAAGCCTTCCCTCATTCCACGCAGCTCAGTTAGACACCCGACTCCCATTCTCTCCCGGACAGGGGACATATTAATTAGCCTCGAGCCTTCGCCTTTCAACAAGAAATACGCATCGGAGATCGACTAAGCACTAGGGATTAGGGAGCCTGCTCTCATCTATACACGAGAGCAACTCAAATTTATACCAGTGTCAGCGAGAGAAGAATCCATCTCAAGCTGTCCTACATCTGCTGCTTAATATACACAGGTGTCAATGAGAATTAGATAAGCAGAATGAAAACAGTTTATGGCTTTAAATCTATCTCTGTATGCGTGCAACCGTGCCATAAAATTTTCATGAAGGGTAAACGAGATTATCAAATGCATAATATTAAAAATGATATTTATTTTAAAAGAAAAGGCATCTGCAGCGCATATCAGAGGAACGACTCCAATCACAGTGTTTGCTACTTAGGACTTGCAAACATCAATTTTGCTTACTCAACTCTGGGCCTTTGAAGCATATTTCTGGTCAGCTAATAATTTAAGGTTGCTGTCTAACTAGTAGTTTTAAGGCTTATCTGTGGTAGAACATTCTCCTAAAAAAAGTGGGTGGTACAACATATCCTTAAATTTGCAAAATGTAGGAGAAAAATTATGTGGTATTTCTGGTTTTATGGGAAAGCGAGGTTGAGGCTGCTAATATAATTGGTTTTATCCATTAGTCATAAAAGTTAATGTGGTTCACTGACAGTTGGGATGGTTGAAGCAACACAATGCTTGGCTATAAAGATTTGATTTTTTTTTTCTTTTACTTTTCCTACTAGCCTGCTATTTCCTTTGCTGCTCTCAGGAAATAATGGACCCAATTCTGCAATCCATTTGAGGTTTGCCTGACTAAACACTGTGAGATTCTAGCCCAAACTAAAAGTGCATGCTGTGTTTTGGTTGCACAACACAGGAATAAAAAATGCATAGATCAGTATAAATTCTCTTGTAAAGAGAAAAGACAAGTAAATATGGAGAAAACGTGTATCAAAATTAAGTGCAGTTCATCTCTTCTTAAGCGTGGTAATTTATATTCCAAAAGCACTCGAGAAACAATTCATACTAAAAAAAAAAAAAAAAGCTATGTTAAAAATAATGGAGTTTTCCTCGGTATTTTAAGAACTCCCTTCACTTACAATTTTAAAATTTTCACTTGAGACTGTCATGCAGGAATTGAAATATTTGGTGTTAAATCAACTTTTAATTCTTTCCTGCCTGCACTGCAGATAAACATATTTAAATTAAGCACCAGATTTCAATTATCATACTGTCACAAACCATTCAGATCTTTCTTCTCGAGAAAACATTAAAAACTGAGAAAAAAAATAGTGCTGTTCTCTGAAATTAAGACCTTCTTGCTTGTAAATCCAAATACTTAAAGGAAAAAGCAGGATAACACTCACAAGCCTTGCCTCCCAATGTTATTTATGTATTTTTCTACCGTTCTCTTTTTTTCCTATCAATTTCTGTCCATGCCATTCCACGCACACACATTTCATGGCAAGTCCTATTACTATCATGTGTTAGTTTAAGGACTGTCTGTTAAAACGTTGTGATCAGTGCTTAATCAAATAAAAAGGGAAAGAAATTCCTTCCACGCACCTCCACGGAGAAGTGAGACCGAGGAACACAACTGTATGAGTGGACAGATAATGTCACAAGTGGATGTGTTGATACACAACCCTATGAAGGAAAAAGTCTGTTTTGCTAGCTCAGAAAATGAGCAGGAGTTCAGGCAAACAGATCATTATGGGTTTTTTCTGCTTTTTTTCTGAGCATAACAGGGTTATGTCACTGAATTCTGTGCGAAGTGGAGTAAGAAAACAGAAGCCTAAAATAAATCCGACCTGAGGACAGAAAAAATATCCCTAACTTAAAGGTCTGCTCTGCTCTGTAGGACTCCTCCTACCTCGCCCTTTGCCAGCGCACTCGACTGACTAATTCTAACCCCTACTTTTCCACTTAGGGCACCAATATTAATTACCCTGCAAAGTAAATAACCTGGGATTTTTTCTTCTTTACCCAGCAATAGTATTAAAAAAAAAAAAAAAAAGCCCCACAGGAGGCGCATTGAAGAGCAACCTGTCATCAAAGCCCAAATGAATGGGTGAAAAAAACCTGGGTAGGGACATTCAGAGCGATTAGCTTATTTTTCTGCTGTCTTTGCGAGAGCTTGACGTTAAGGGATGCCTAGTTTAACGCCGAGCAAGCTGCGCTCCTCACAGGGACACTCGCATCCCACCCATTTTCCCCTTAAAAGCTGGCACGCCTTTGCCTGGGGGCTCGCAACCCCCATGTGCCCAGGCACGGCATCCTTTAAAAGCCCCGTGAAAGGCGGGCGCTGCCCACATCCTTTTGGGATTTAAACACCCCGCGGCCCCGTTACGGGACGTCGGGGACCGGCGATGCCAAAGGGGTCTGGGAAGGGTAGGGGCCGCGGCAGGAGCTCTCGCACCCCCTCCTCTTCCTCCTCCTCCTCCTCCTCCTCCTCCTCCTTTCCCGGGAGGAGCCGGGCCGGGGAGCGGCAACTTACCTGGCGGGTATCTTGCGCGCTGAATGGTGGGGCTGGAGGTGCGGACGGAGGCGGCGGCGGCGGCGGGCGGCGGCGGCGGTGGGGTGGTGGGTGCCGGCTGGGACCTCTCTGCGGAGGCGGGTCCGGGGCCTGGCCTCGGCGGGGGGCGCTCTTCCGACCCGGGCTCTGTCCGCCGGCGGCGGGGGGAGAAGGTAGAGTCAGGGGCGGCGGTGCCCGGCGGGCGCCCCCCGCGCCTCCCCTCCCGGCGGAGCGCCTCGGGGGGACGGGGGGGGACCTGCCGCCAGGCTCGCACGGCAAACCTCCGCGGCGCTGCGCGGGTGGGGAGGGGGAGCCGGACCGGGAGCGCAGCTCCCCGTTCCCCCATCACACAAAAGGCAGAAGGCTCCGGGCTGGGACAACGGAGCCGCCGGTTTGGTCTCCGAGCAAGGAGCCTGGGGAAGGCAAGAGGAGAACCCCGGGCGGGGTGGCTACAACAAGCGGGGCAGCATCCCCGCGCGTCCACTTCCCCGCGGGAACTTTCCTTTTTTTTTTTTTTTTTTTGGGGGGGGGGGGGGGGAGGGATCGTCCCGAGCCGCACGGTCACTCCAGCAAATATCCACGAGCTCGCGTGAGAGTCACCTCCGAAGAAACCGTGTGGTCTGGTTTAGTCCATTGTTTTTTACCGGGGCCTGATTCCAGAATAAAACGGTCTCCACGGAGGAGAGAAAAATAGGGCGAAGAATGTAATCGAGTGAAGCGGCTTGGATAAAAGTTAGCGATTCATTCCCGAACTTTTTTTTTTTTTTTTTTCTTCCCCGGTGAAAAAAACCCGATCCCAGCAGACCAACCCCCCTACAGAAAACAGCGTTTTCCTCCCTTTCCCCGGGAAATATCCTCGCACGGAATCCATCGTCTCCAAAAATTGCAAGTTCAACAACAGCGTTATTAACCAGCCGCGCGAAGGTGAACCGCATCTCCGCCCGGGACGGAGTATCGCGATAATGCTGTCCCGATAACCGTCCCCCGCCAACAATATCGCAACCCAGCGCCCGCGCTTTCTCGCCTCTTTCCAAGACTGAAACTTCTTTCGCAGCTATTAAGGCAAGAAGGCAAAAGCGAGAGGCGCGGCGGGGGCAGGGAGCGGGGCAGCGGCGGCGCAGCCCGGCCTCCCCGCACCGCGCCGCCCGTGCCGGGGCACCGCAGCCCCTCGTTAGCGTCTCTGACCTCCCGAAGGCAAAAGTGCACATTTCCCAGGAGCAGATGCCGGGCAGACGTGCCGAGCAAAGATCCCGTCTCATTTCCATACAATATGTCACATTCCAGCAATTACCTCTTGGGGCGAGCTCCTTCGGGCTGCCGAGGGGGCTGCTCTCTCCCAAAGTGAGATGAGATCAACCTGCCCCGCCGTCCCTATTAGCCAGCTCCAACTTGTGCAAACAAACCCACCTATTTCCCAAGCGCAGTTAAAGCAAGGAGACAAATTACTGCCATTCATCACCGGCGCTGTAAACTCCCCGCCGCCGCCGCCGCCGCCGCCGCCGGCAGCATCATTTCCATGACAACAACTAGCAGAAATACCTTAGTACCACCGGCTCCGGCTCCCGCTCCTCGCAACCGCAGCCCTCCCGTTAGCGAGGGGCGGCGGTGCCCCGGGCACGGCGGGGGTTGCCCGGCCGGCAGGGAGGCTCGGAAGCCGAGCGGCAAATGAGCATCCACAGGAGGTGTCGGGGAGCGGGGGAG
>VFFE01007061.1:461332-581746 GCA_008921705.1 Burhinus oedicnemus | reverse complement strand
GCCTTCTCCAGCTATAAATAGCTCGCGCCGTGCGTGTGTCACGTTCCCATTACGTACGCCTTACGCTGACGCACGGGGGCGGTGCGCTCCGTGACGTCAGCACGTATCCGGCCAATCTATAAATACACTTCCGGCGGCGGCTGCCAGGGAGGGCGGGGCGGGCGGGCGCGGGCCGTGGCGGCTCTGGCGCTCGCGCTCCCCGGGGAGCGGCCGGCCCCGTTGCCGTGGCGACCGCAGCCTCGTTTCCTTGAGCGGCTGCCGGGCGGTGCCGCAGGGGGGGGCCCGGGCCCAGAGCCGGAGCTGCCCTCGCCTCGCTGCGCCGGGAGCCCCGCTGGGCCCGCGGGGAGAAGTGCCCGAGGGGCTGCGGCCAGGCCCCGGCCTCTGGCTGAAGGGGCCTGGGAGGGCGGGCCGGGGCCGGGGCCGGGCCTGGGCCTGGGCCTGCTCTGCCGGGCGCTTCGTCGCTGCTTTCGTACGGAGTCTGCCCCCCTTCCTCTTGTAGGGCGGCACGGCTCGCTGCGCACGTCTTAATTACATACTTGTAATTAGTTCCCTGCTGCGAGGGCTGTTTGGGGCAGGGCCGGGTGACTGTGCGCGGTGCTGTGGCAGGGTGTCGCCTGCGGCGATGTGCGAGGTTCCTCTCGGCTGGGAAGGGGAGCGGGCTCGGGAACTGCCGTCCGGTGCCCGTATCCCAGCCCCGCTGAGTTGGGGGCCTGGGTGCCAAAGGGCACCCTTCCTCTTCGGAGGCGCGAACCGCCTTCGAGCCGCAGGTGATGCAGCCTCTTTCCCCCCAGGTTCTCTCACCCGGCTGCATAGCAAGTTCTGAGCTGTGGCAGTTTGCAGCCATGTGTTTTAGATCGTTTGTCTTCCAGTGTTGACTGTGAGTTAGTAATTCAGTAGTTGCTCTGAAGTCGGCCCGAGTCCACGTGCAGTAGAGATGAGGTGCACAGCAGAAACGGTAACTTCATCGATCCTGCTGTACTCGTTCTAGTCTGAGATCCAGATCCCAGCTAGAGTTTCAGGGAATCCATGTATACTTTAGCTGGCTGTTAGAAATAAAGGTAATGTATTTGCTGCTACACAGCAGGTGTTTCATAGGCTTAGCTGCAACAGTCCCCTAGGAAGTAGGCAATGCTTTTTTGGATCCCTTTAGGTGGAGGAGGGAAGTAAATGTAGCTCTTGCAGTCTGGGCAAGTGCTCTAACCACTTGTCTGCTCTGATGGCTGGTCTTGACGTCCTCAGTATGTATTGGGCCCCTCAGGGCTAGGGGTGTAGCAAGATAATTCATTTTGCAAGCAGCTGTGCTGGCTGAAGATGCAACTCTCCCCCAGTGATTTGCTGCCTTTCCTCTGCCAGAGTTGCCGCCCCCACAGTTCTTGAGTTAATGTTGGATAAGTGTGCAGCTGGGTGAACTGTACTAATTTTGCCTGAAGCACACTTGGGAGGATTCGTACAATCTCTTGCTGGCAGAGGTTTGGTCTTGGTTATCTATGGCACATAGATGATGACAACATTATATGGCAATAGTACATTCACCTAACACAGTGATGTCTGAAAGAAGATATCTGCCTGTTGCTTTAGGCATTGGGACAACTTTCTTGTGAGTACGTGGTACCTCTGGGATTCAGGTGGGTAGGCAAATGCTTGGGTCAGTCTAGACGCTAATACCTCCAGGTCTGTTGACAGCAGCGCTAGATGACCGAGTAACCTCTTCTGGTCAGAGTGTAGGTGTGGGTGGCGTGTTTGGCTCCTGTGTCTGGGCATCTCGCTTGCCTCCTAAGTGTATAGGGCTGGGTTCAGAGAACAGGCCCGCTCGACTGGCTGAACAACCTATCGATAAACAACTCTGGAAAAAGAAATCCAGTTAAATAAGCAATAGTTAAACTATTGCTAAATAGCATGATAATTAAATTATTGCCTATTTTTGATTGTAAGCTTTCTGGGCAGGGGACTGTCACAGTTATTGGCTATCTCATGCCTCTTATTGCTTGCGCCAAGCTGTGGGGTTTTTTTCTAAGTCTTTGCAAAGCAGTAGCAAAGTAAATGTAAATAGCAGATTTACTTTATATAACTCTTACAGTGTTTGGGGTTTCAGGAAATCTAGCCATCTTAATTGTTTTCTCATTCGTGGTATTTTTGTGCTTAATTTTGTAGGTCAACATCTAAAACTTGATTGGTTTGCTTAAATTATAGGTTATAAAGCACTTGATGTTACACTTCTCTTGTTTTGTGCTTTTATATCAATGGAATTTAAAAAGTAACTTCTCCCATTAGGAGAATTAGCCGTTTCAGTGATCCAGGGTTCCTACGGAGTTCTGTGCATTTGGGGAGTTTTGCATATATTTTTAGCCCTGGTAGAGTAGACTAATTTATTTCTGTCCTTCTGCAGATAAAGTGAAAATTTTACAACTAGCAGCGGCTTGAGTAGTGATACTTGTCACTTCTAATCTCTAGTCAGCTTTCTAGGGCATATTGGACATAGTAATTTCTTGGAGATACTGGAGCATTTCTAATCTTGGAGTTTTTTATCTGATGTCCGTGGTCTCTTGGAACATCATACAGAGACTATGTCAGCCTTCTGGGAGTTCACATTTGATGGTAATACCAGCTTCAGTAATTGCATTCTTGGAGTCAAACTCAGTGGTTCGGGAGTTGCTTTATCTGTAAGGTTTGTAGTTTGCTGGAGAATTTACCTAGAGGGCACATGCGCCTGCACAGGTGAGCTGAAACTAGTAACAGCTCCGTTATCTGTGACAGACTTCCTCTGATGTTTTCCACCGTTGCAATAGGATAGATTACCTGCAACATCATCGGTGGGATGGCTGGTATCTTTGCGTCTACCTAGTCATCCCCAAAGTATGAATTCCAAGCCATTGGCAGCTGTCTAGAGGCAGGTGAAAAGGATGGAAGGCCCTAGTTACGAACAAGTACTCAGATTAACGTACCTCTCTGAAAGTGGTGGTGTCAAGTCACAGCACTGTCTTTCCAGGAAAAGTTGATTTAGTATTTCCACCCTGTGATATTTCAATGAGAACTTTGGGGAGAGCCATCGTACAGTGCCACTGATAGGCAAAATGAGATCTTTAGATGTACTTGAACAAAAACACTGTTAGCAAGCTTCCATTAAACTGATTTTGAGCTTCTTATTAATGAGCCTTGTGCCATTTGCTGCCTAAAGGTCTCCTGCAGGGTTCAAGTGTTTTACTAGTTGGCCATTTAAAGGTTTTTGATAGCAAAAACACTTGTGTGCGGTGAACTCTCTTCCCACAGAAAGAATAGAGTTGGGACACTTGACAGTGGTCTGAGGAAAGCTGACTTTAATGCTGTGTCACTTCTCACTGCTGAATCCCAAGGCCTTGAATTAAGGAGGATGAAAAAGTTGGGAAGTTAGAGGTAATCTTGGTGGGACTCAACCTAAACAAAAAAAAAAATAGTAGTGACTTTTTCAGTTCACGTGCATGGGTAGTAATTCTACCAGTGTAGTGACTTGTTTGAGTAGAAGACTTGTTAAAACAGAACAAAGAAAGAGCTTAAGGGAAAGCAGAGCAAGATGACTATGACATGAAGCCATAATGGCTTTGTAAGGTACAGTAATGAAGCAAAAAACTAGTCTCCATTATAGTTGTCTCCCCAGGCTCAGATACCTCTTCATTCTCAGTGCTGGGAGTTAACATCCTCTCCAGTGGTTCTGTCTGTGATCAGGCTAATTGATAGTGTTTCTGTCATTGCAAATGGTAAACGGTAAAAATATTTCTGCAACTACACTTGATCATAAGAGAATCTGATATTAATGTGACAATATTGGACATTCTTTGAATACTTTATAAAAAAATCATACTTTTTTGGAATATCTTTTTTGAAAGGTTTGCTCAAACTTCAGGTAAACTGGGATACTTTTGTCAGTGAAGCAGCTTCGGTCTATTTTACAGAATTCAATGTGTCAGATTTTTTTTTTTTAATAATGAGAAAAGCATTCTATTACTTCTGTGATGTGTGTCTAGGAGCAAATTTGCTAACGTTTATCTTTAGCAGATTCTTGCTGCTTCTTTTCCAGAAATGTTTCATTTGTTGAAGTGAAGAAAATGAATTTAGAAAAACATGTTTGGATTCAATATAACAATGCACATAATTGTATTAACATCCAGTTTGGTATTTGAATTACTAAAAAGTGTGGCTTGGTACAGTTCTTGAATATGATTGTAACAATCCTATGTGTGAGGGTTGCATGTTCTAAAAAAAGTTTTAATTGGCATTGTTTTCCTTGTTCCTTTGTTTTTCTTTTCATGAGAAGCAAAACTTCTCATGAGGGCTAACTTCATGATTTGAGTGGGACATGGTAAACAGAAGAGCACAAGATAATGTGGTTTGTTAATGTCAGCCTTCAGCTTACGTCTGTGGTCACACTTAAAAATGCCCTTCTTGGTTTCTCTGCCTTCTGTTCTTCTTTTCACCCTGATCTCTCTTCTACCTTAGACCTCTAGAGTTTCCAGTCTCTGTTTTGGGTCTCCTTCCTCCCACAATAGGCCAGTTCTGGACTTTCCCACTTCACATTTCCCTAATTGACTAGTTTTGTTCATTTATGTATTAAAAATAAGGAGTGATTTTGTGTTAGCTTTCTAGGGTTTTAATAAGACTTTTACTGGGGTTTTTTTCCAAGCTGATCTCTGTGGAAGAAGTGCTAATGAAACCTGTTAATGTCTAAAGCATGTGGCTTTTTCTTGTCCTACATTCAGCCTTTTTCTAAACATTTTTTGACATTTGGTTTTCATTATGCACTCTTCTGCTATTGACTTTGTCATTCAGAACTGACTTCAGTCATGAATAGACACTAGAAAGGAGTTTTGCTCTGGGATCTGGCATGTAATGGAGACAGAGCTACTTACGTACGATGAAATTTGTGCATGCCATTCCTCATGATGGTCTTTCCTACTAGTGAGTAGGTCTTCCCTCCTGCCCTTAATTGGTCTGCAACTTGCTCAGTCTTCCATGGCAAAGCCAAGACTTTTGCACTGGAAAGGAGATGCAAGCCTGAGACATGATCTCTGTTTCCTCCCTGAGGAAAAGAATCTGTCTGCCTTTAATATTATTAAGGCCTCTAGAGCCATAGAGCAGCAAGTAGTCATGGAGGACTGGTGACTGCTTTCCATTTCCTGTTCCCCCAAGGTGATTGGAAGTATTTGGGGAAAGACTAATCCCCTCTATTTTGCTCGAAGAGATGAGCGGAAAGGCAATGTAGTCTTTCTTTGTGGTAGGGGCACTGGTTGCTCTCATGTTAGCCCTTGTAATCTGGTGTGTCAAAGTGATTTGATGTTGTATGCATTTGCAGTAATTTATTTACAGAAATCTACTTGGATACATTTATTGCTCTCTTTCAATCAATTTGATACTTAAAAAGTGCATGATGCACTTAATTAACACTGCTTGTGCTTTAGTCATGGAAGCAGTGCTGCAAAAGTAATGAAAGGCAGAAATAACCAGTGCAGCCATCTGCATGATGTTTTAATTTCGTTTGAATCTCTTCAGTCAATGATGGGGAAAAGTTAGAAAATGGGTGGTTGAGGTTTTAAGTGATTGTTCTTGGCTGTCACCATTTGGACATTGGGCCAGTTACAGAATCACAGAATGGTAGGGGTTGGAAGGGACCTTTGGAGATCATCTAGTCCAATTCCCCTGCCAAAGCAGGTTCACCTACAGCAGGTTGGACAGAAATGCATCCAGGCAGGTTTTTAATATCTCCAGAGAAGGAGACTCCACCACCTCTCTGGGCAGCCTGTTCCAGTATTGTCACCCTTAAAGTACAGAAGTTTTTCCTTACGTTCCGATGGAATACCCTGTGTTCCAGTTTGTGCCTGCTGCCCCTTGTCCTGTCACTGGGCACCACGGAAAAGTCTGGTCCCATCCTCTTGACATCTGCCCTTTAGATTAATTTATATGCATTGATGAGATCCCCTCTCAGTCTTCTCTTCTCCAGGCTACACAGACCCAGGTCTCTCAGCCTTTCCTCATAAGAGAAATGCCCCAGTCCGTTGATCGTCTTTGTAGCCCTCTGCTGGACTCTCTCCAGCAGTTCCTTGTCTTTCTTGAACTGGGGAGCCCTGAGGCGGACACAGTGCTCCAGATGTGGCCTCACCAGGGCAGAGTAAAGGGGGAGGATTACCTCCCTTGACCTGCGGGCCACGCTCTTTTTAATGCAACCCGGGAGACCATTGGCTTTCTTGGTCACAAGGACACATTGCTGCCTCATGGTTAACTTGTTGTCCACCAGGACTCCCAGGTCCTTCTCTGCAGAACTGCTTTCCAGCAGGTCAGCCCCTAACCTTTACTGGTGCATGGGGTTATTCCTCCCCGGGTGCAGTACCCTACACTTGCCTTTGTTGAACTTCATGAGGTTCCTCTCTGCCCAACTCTCTAGCCGTCCACGTCTCAATGAATGGCGGCACAGCTTTCTGCTGTGTCAGCCACTCCTCCCAGTTTTGTGTCAGCAGCAAACCTGCTGAGGGTACATACACTCTGTCCCCTTATCCAGGTCATTGATGAATATGTTGAACAAGGCTAGACCCAGTACTGACCCCTGGGGAACACCGCTAATTACAGGCCTCTCACTAGACTCTGTGCCGCTGACCACAACCCTCTGAGCTCTGCCCTTCAGCCAGTTCTCAATCCACCTCACTGTCCACTCATCTAACCCACACTGCCTAAGATTACCTATGAGGGTGTTATGGGGAAAAACAGTGTCAAAAGCCTTGTCTCAAAGCAATTATTGGTGGAGATGGTTGGGTAGGGGAAGTGTGGCCGAACAAAAGAAATGAACTTGGTAGGACTGATAAAACAGGAGGAACAGAAGATAAGAAGTCTTGTTAATATTTGATAAGACCTCTTACAGGTTTTGAAGGCTGGAGTAATTGCATGGCAGACTTTTTTTTTGAGGAACCTGAAGAAAATATGGGAAATGTCATTCTGAAGTTCTGCAACTCAAGAATAAAGACTTTGATTTAGAGCTTGTCCTTGCAAAATTCTACAGCATAGACAAAAACTGGCGATGTTAACCTCTACTTCTGAGTGACGCCTGAATTCCACTTGTAAAAAAAAAAAAAACAAAAAAAAAAACAAAAACAAACATCAGTTTGTGCACCCTCGTATAATAATGGTATAGATGTAAAGATATGAGCTTGCATGTACACTTTCACATGAACCGTAAATGTTTTCTTTTTGAAAACTGTCCTAATTGTTTCTTAAAACTGAAGAAAGGAGTTATGTTAAGTATTAAGCTAAAATAAATTCTTGGCTGAACAGTGTGTGGGATTCAGTAGAGTCATGGATGCATAATTGTACAGATTTATTTATATTTAAACAGTTTCCTGAATTCAGCTTGTGCCTCTCGCTTGTATAAATACTCCCTCCCCCCATAATTTCACAATAACTTTAGAAGCTGCGATTCCTTGTGCTGTAGTTGGCTACTGACTTTTAGTAGCCAGTCATATGGTATAGATTTGCAAAGCTGACGCAAAATGGAGCAATTCATCTCCTCCGTAATACAGGCTGCTGAAAGCATATCACCCTGAAGCTCTGCTCATTGCACTGTAACCCCGCTGAGTACCAAGACAAGTTCAAGGTTTTGGTTTTCGTCTTAGACTTTACAATGTGTGATGGCGATGGCCCAAGCCGCCTGAGGGAACACCTTCTGCAGTCACGGCCTGCTCATGACAGCTGCATTCCACTGGAACAATGGCATTGTTGGAGAAATGGGGAATGAATGGGAGAGACAAACTGCTTCTGCAGTTAGCCCACAACTGAGGGATTCATTCCTGGAACCCATCAGAGTGACTATAAACCTCCCTGTCCTCGGAATTAAGCGTAAAATTCACTTGCTTCAATCTCGACTTTTCACAATGACTTGGGGGGGGGAGGGGGTGAAATCCCTAGGGTGTAGAGAGGGATGATCTCAGTTTCTTTTTAAAAAACCCAAGTAACAATGTATATAAAAGTGTAGAAAAAATAGCATAAATTTTGTCCACTATTCCTGTGCAGTTTTTGGTAGTCTTCCTCATGACTCCTGTCCTCAGAACTTTCACTGTGCTGGCCAGCAGTAAAAATACTACTTAGGCTTGTTTTTTGAGTGAGGAAAAATCCCAATTGAAGAGGAGACAATAGAAAGCCAAGCGGAAAAGCAACACAGAAGAATGTTTCTAAAAATTTTAGCTTCAGTTTTTTTCTGCGTCCCTCTTTCCTCTGCACATCTATTCTTAATATACTTTTTATTTACAGATGTGTTATGTTTATGTACAGACTGTTGAAATGCAACAGTAAAGCTTATTAACTGTTGCAGGAGCGTTGCAACTCTTCTTGGGAGAAGACCCTCACTGATCTGTTGTAGCTTGCATTTGAATGAGAGTAAGGACATCAAATAGCAGGGAGAAAATACCCACTGCAATTTTTTTCCAGGAAAGCATTGGACAATGTTGATGGCCCATCTGGCTGTTGTAGTCCTTTTGCTCGATAGTTAGATTTTGGGCCTGAGCCGAAAGAAACTGTAAATCTGTTCTGAAATAGCTAACAAATGGTTCAGTCTTCAAGAACGGAAGTCCACCGTATCATGGGTGTCATTAGAGGGTGACTAGAGACCGAGTGTCTGCAGTGCCAAAGGAAGCTGGTGGGTGTCAGGTTCAGAACAAGAGGAGGTGGTTCTTTGCACAGTGTATCGCTAAGCTCTGAAATTCCTTGCCTGAGGATATGACGCGTACTAGAAGTTTGGGTCTAAGGAGACAGCCGCATGGAAAAGCAAGCCATTGAGAGTAGCTACAAAGACACAGCATGCAAACTCAGGAGTGGTTGAGAGCGGAAAGTCTTCCAGGGATGTGTTCTGACGCTGTTGCCCAAGCATCTTTTTTTAGTCAATATTGCACAGAATGCTTGGTTAGGGGGATTGCTGATCTGACACAGTGCAGCTGTCTCTGTATTTTTATGTTTAAAAGCAGTTTGAGGAGAATGGAGGGAATGACAAAGCTTACAGAGAAATCAAAGCTAAAGCTGGCTGTAAAGCAGCGCAGAAGACCTTGCAATTCTGCGTGACTGAGTGAGAAGATGGCAGATGAAATTCAGAATTGATAAATGCAAAATAATGCACATGGAGAAAACCAACTAATTATATATACACAGTGATGCACTCTAAATTACCTATTATCACTCAGGAAGGATCCTGGACTCATTGTGAATAGTTCTGTGAAAATGTCAGCTCAGTACTCAACGGAGGTCAAAAAGGCAAGCAGAACAATGTTAGGACGGGGTAGAAAGAGCAAAAAGGGAAAAAAGGAAAAAAAAACCCCAAACCATCAGGCTGTTATATGAATCCATGGAGATCTTGAAAACTGCATGCATTTTGGGTCACTTTATCAAAAGGAAGGTGGAGTAGAATTTAGAAAAAATCTGACCAAAGGAACAAGGATTGTTGGAATGGTTTTTGTATAAGGACAGAAAAGTTTTTCACTTTAAATAATAGATTTCAGGGTAGAGGGATTAAATATGGTAGCTCTCTGCGGAGGGATAAATGATGGGTGGGAGGACACAGAGCAAGTAATTCCTTTCTCGGTAATAAACCATAAAGGAAAATGAAGTCTTCAGGATGCAAGCTTAAAAACAAGAAAGAGAAGGTGTTTTTAAAGGAAAAAAACCCCAAGCAATTAATTACACTGTGGTATTTGTTGCTGCAGGTGGTCTGAATATATAGGTTAAAGCAGCGATGGACAAATCAGTGGGATGAAGGTCCACCAAGGATTACTAAACACAAAAGTTGTGATGCTGCTTCTGGTTCAGAAAGACCTTAAACTGCCTGGGCCACTGTCAGGGGTGGGATAGCGAAGTTAGTGAAATTATGGCCTAAAGCTGGGAGTGTGCCTTACGTTCTCAGCCCTAATGTTGGGAGTAGTCGCTGTGATGCTCTGCAGTGTGGCTTGTAACGGATGAAACGTCTTGTTCACAGGATGTGGTGTGTGCATGTCACAGTTGAGGAAAGGAAGGCTTTGTTCCTGAATATAAAAAGATGGAAATAATTGAAATTCAATGTGAAAAACCATACAGAAAACCATGGCCTGGTCTGTTCCCTGTCACGCACCTTAGTAATGTCGAAGAACATTTTTTGATTTCCAGTTCCTCGCTGCAAAGCCTCTTTTTCCCCCTGAGTTTGTATTAGTGATATGTTTTTCAACCAGGTACCCATTTCTTTGAGACATCTAGAGACATGGGAGATGGAGCTGTCTAAATTCAAGGTAGTGAAGATCAGAAGTTGGGTATTGCCTGTGTTTTGGCGATACAGTACCCAAAATGCTGTCAGTAGTTCTAGTCACTTTATAGAAGCCACTTCTGCCTGTGGAAGAGCAGCTGGTCATAACAGCCCTGAGAGTGGGTCCTGGGGTGGAAAGTACTTGTTCTCATCTGTTAAGCCTTTAAAAAGTAAGACAGGAATGAAGAAGTTCTTTTTGCTGAACTTTCTGTATTTGTTAATTTTATGGACTCAGAGGAAGAACTTAACAACTGAAGACAGTCCTGTGAATACGTATACATACAGTATGTCAGATGCATTTGCTGGACCACAGTCTAATAATAAAATAATAAAAAGAGAAAATGAAACTTACAAAGTTACTGTTTGTTACCTCTTCAAGACTACATCACTCACACTGGAAATGAAAGAAAACTGCTCTTTCCAATATTTGTTTGGGGTTTTTTTGTTGTTTTTTGTTTGGTTGGGTTTTTTTGTGGTTTTTTTTGTTTGTTTGTTTGTTTTTGTTTTTTTAAATAACATCCTGTACAAAGCAAGTGAGCTGAAATACATGTTTTCTAGTGCCAGTCTGGTCAGCATCTGATAGAAAATATCAAGAAGTTGTTCCTGTGGAAAGTATCTCCTGAATCAGGTTGAAGGCAATAATAGAGATTCTGCAGTTAAAACTTCTGCCCATGACAAAGTTCTGAGCATCGGTGTTCCAACTCCCGTCTTCAAAAAAGGCACGATAATTAGGTAACTAGGGGAATAGTCCATACAGGGAACAAAGATGCTCCATGCAGGTATGCCACTTTTTACAATTGTTGAACAACGCTAAGTGGTTTTTAACTTAAAAATACAAAAAAATCTGGTATACGTATGCTGATTTGAGTAATTTCTTCCACTTACTGGATGGCATTTATTTTTGTTTTACACATAGTGTTACTTATCTCCTGTAGCTAGGTCTTTGCTGAGGGCTTAAAGTGTTCATTTTACAGTTAGACAAGTGATTTTCAACCTTTCAATTTGAAGGCCCAGAAGAATGTGTGGTGGTGGAAGGAATACCTTTTAGAGCAAATTTAAGCCTGTGAGAGTTGTCTTTGGGGTTTTGTGGTCCCTGAGTCCACCAATGCTTTGGGGGTTTCCAGAATTTGAAACAAGTTATGCAAAGTCTTTAAAGTATATATATAAAATAAATAAATAAAAACCGCAAGCATGTTCTCTGCATGGAAGCCAAAGATTTATCCCAAGTATGTTGTTGGCTTTGCCAGTAGCTTGCTTTGCACATTTATTCATGCATTGACTCGAGTTTTTCTTTCAAGAAACCAGCTAGCATATATTTGATCAAATTTAATTATACTGAACCAATAGAAACCATTTAAGTCTTCCTTTCTGCAATGCTAAGGAAGTTATGAGCTGGTAAGAAAGCTGGTGTTCTGTTCAAATATTACTCCATGAGTCACCAATTCTTCATTATTAAAACAGATGAATCAAATTTTCTCCTCTCCTCTCCTCTCCTCTCCTCTCCTCTCCTCTCCTTCTTTCTTTTCAATCTTTTAAGAATTTAGTTAATTCTACTAGTTTGGTCAGTAGGGAAGTCAGACATACTGGTCTTTGGCTCCTAGGATCCCTCTTCAAGCCATTAAAAATTTTTCATGTTTAGTATCTCACATTTCCAGAAGCTGAAATGGATTTAAATGATAGGTTACGTGACACACATGGTAGTTTTGTGATTTGGAGAAAAGTTCATTTGCATTTTTGGTTTTGTCCTGACATGTCATAATAAAGGGTTCAGCTGACTCCAGGTTTGTGTCCTAGCATTCAAATTCTGCTGGCTTATAAATGGCTTCATCCCTGATAACAATGACTTCTAACGGTAGCTGTATCCCATTGTAGTTAAAATAGTGTAAAAAACCCACATCCCAAACCAAAAAAATAAATCCAAAAGGTAGGGAGCTTGTGAGAAAAGACCAGTAGGACTACCTACCAGTAGGTAGCCTGTCGAGGAAGGAGGATGCTTACTAACCTCATGGAATTCTGTACTTGTCTGTAAAATGGATTTCTTTAATAAAAATTGCCTTTGCTGATCCTTCACCTGCAACTCAACCACTGGGTTTTTTTGAAAATCTGAAACACAAAGGACTATGAATTTGCCAAGTCCTTTCTATGGGGGGAAAAGATCGAAGATGCAACATGTGGACTTGGACACGTGCACTCAGCATCCATGTTTCTAACACTTTCTCTCTCTTTGATCTACTTGCTCCTTTATGTTTTTTTCCAATTCTGAGTGGGAATCAAGAGGGCAGGAAAGTGGAGGAAGAATCTGCTCAGCAGAATTGGTTTTCCCTGATACTGTCCTACACAGGACCTCTGGAAGAGGAACCTTCATTTTCAGGACTCTGATGCATCAATAGTGTGATGTCCTGCCTGCGCATTTGGAGGGTACTCATTTGGCTTTGTGGTTTCTGCAGGGACCTTTTGTATGGAAACAACTTGCCCAGTGAAGTAGTATCTCTCACCATGTGTAAAACTGAACTGGGCCAAATATAGAAGTTTTGCCAGCTAGGTGGAGCTCCCCCACTAAGTTTATTCTTGTCTTGATTTTTTACAGCCTTAGTCACTATCACTGAATCTCTAAGTTCATTTAAGAGATGGCCAGTTTACAAAGAAAACTAAAATCAAAATGTAGGAGAAGCTTTCTCCTCCATGGACGTTGCCACAGGCGGAGGCGAGCACGCAGTAAGCCGGGGTTGTACAGATCCACGCTGTTGTTGAGGCTGTATCTCTCCGTGGTGTTTTCATTCCGTGCCAACCTGGAAGTGCTGGCAACACTTTAAGTAGTTTTCTTTCTGGCTAATAGAATTTAAAAAATAACTTGCGATGACTCAAACGTAGCCCACAGGTTACTGTAGGATAAACTTACCACTTAGCTGTAATAAACACCTGTTGATGGCAAAACTTACTCTTCCTCATTCCCTCAAAGAGGGATTCTCTAAGCCTGGCATCCTTTGTTTCCATCCTTGCTGGGTGTCTGGAGAGCAGCGTATCAAGTGACTTCTGCCTGTGTGTGACACGGATGAGCCTTCCCTCTGCAGTCGGAGATGTGAGGATCAGATGAGATTCATCATGCATTTTTACGCTGTCTCCACAGTAAAGAATCTGCAGGACACTTTAGGCATTGATGCAACCACATCATTTTTCTGTTAGGCCTTTAGTGATGCTGAAGACACTTAGTCTTCAGTAGTTCTCAGTAAATACATAAAGTGAAGCTTAGTACATGGTTTTGTTGGTAGTTCGGGAAGAAATACAGAATCTAGATTGCTGTCTTACAGGGAGTTCGTATTTTGGAAAAACACAATTGCTTTGTTGTGGCTGTGAGGAGAGCCTAATGTATATCCTCATCAGTGTTCAAAATAATGGCTCTGATTTTGCTAAAAGCACGCATGTGGTCAGTTACTGTTGCTCAGCTGCTGAACAGTAATTCATTATGCTACAGTAATGTGTTTATTGTTTGCTGGGATACCCGTAAGCCGGAGTAAAAAGTTATGGTTCTGGATTTGAAATGTAATAAAATAGAGCTAGTAAGAAGCTAATTTCTTTTTCCACAGAGCTACTTTTCAAAGTAAAAGTGAACTTTTTAGGGACCACAGTGAAGTACAATTAAGTAAAGCTTTTGGAAAAAAAAAAAAAAAGAAAAGGAAATAGTGAACAAATAAGTCTCTATGCCAATAATCAAAGACATTTGTTTGAAACCAAGTCGCTCCAAAAGAAATGTACATCTATGTTTCTGTTGTAATATGACATTAGTCTGTAGACTTCTGTATGATCATGTCTGGAATATATTCATCCACTAGCAATCATTGTTTCAATTCACTAAATAACCGAAAAGGCGAAAATCAGTACTGTGTTGTAGCATTAATAATGGCAGTAGAAGAGTTTTAGATTGAGGGAAGTCCTTTTTTTTCTGAGGATATGCATAATTTAGTCTAATGGGAAAATGTCTTTAATTCCACCCTTAACAGTGTGGGTTTAAATTTAAAGAGTATGAAGAATCCCTTCAGTGCAGATATTAAATGAAGGCTGTGGATTGATTTCTGAAAAATGGTGCTCTGGGGAGTAGCAACCTTACATCCGTTAATGTCTCATGTTTTAATAACTAATGGTGGCACATACACACACATTTTATCAATACTTACGTAGAACATGGAAGATGAAACACCAGAAGGAGAAGGGAAGAATTTTGAAGAATCACCAGAAAGTCATGTTCACATGCCTGACTGGAGTGGTAACTACATTATGACGTTTTGGAAAGAAGGATATTTTCATGTAATGCTAATTTAATTTTATAAATACAGAATTGTTTTATCATGAAACCAGATCTATTTTTATATATTTGCTATTCCAATAACATCGGAAAATTGTTGACCCTAAAACCTATGTAATTGTTAAAGCTTAGCAGTCTGTGTATTTATTTACAATTGTAATTCCATTCACTTATTAACTGAAGATTTTTTAGTATAGTGTATAGAGCGAATATATTAAGTATTCTGTGCATTCCCATGCCACCGTAGACCTAAGATGTGCAATGATGACTTTTTCTTGTTTCCTATGAGCACATTTAAATTTTGGAGGAAGATGACAGTTTGGGGCCTCAGTCTCAAGGAACAGATTCAGTCCTCTCTGCAAACCTGAGTGCACCTTTCCAGCTAATGATTTTGAGCTAAGGAGTGACCTGAGATTCGTTGAGTACCATTGACTGTTGGTTCAAGGCAAATATTCGAAGCATGACATGCATCAGTACCTTAGTACCTATGCCAGTACTATAGGAAAGGTTTTGGTTACAATGGTACATTCACCATCAGGATTACTACTTTAAAAAAAAAAAAAAATTTTGACTTTTTCCTCAGCAGAGCTATGCAAGAAGACCTCCATGTTCTGGACATAGTCACCAGAATATGTCAGTGCAAGTGTTCTACTTGTCATAGAATCATAGAATCACAGAACCATAGAGTGGTTTGGAAGGGACCTTTAAAGATCACCTAGTTCCACCCCCCCCTGCCATGGGCAGGGACATCTTTCGCTAGACCAGGTTGCTCAAAGCCCCATCCAGCCTGGCCTTGAACATCTCCAGGGATGGGACATCCACAGTTTCTCTGGGCAACCTGTTCCAGTGTCTCACCACCCTCATCATAAAGAATGTCTTCCTTATGTCTGGTCTAAATCTACCTTGTTTCATCTTAAAGGTGTTGCCCCTTGCCCTCGCTACAGGCCTTGGTAAAAAGTATCTCTTTTTAACTCAAAGTATTAGGCCTTACAATCTAGTGCATCATTATACTCTAGAACACTTTAAAAAGCTGTACCTAAGATTTGCCATCAGTAGTAATGAGTGCCATGATATTATGTGACTAGGGGGAGAATCATTAGGTTAAATCATTAGGTTTAAAAATTAAAAATCATTAGGTTAATCATTAGGTTTAAATGGCAAAGATGTAAAATTGATATATCAGAGCAATTTATTTTTTAGTAAGTGTCACTTAACAAGCTTCTCTACTTTTGAGGCTAACACTTCAGTGTTAGCTAGTGTTTTTGTATTTGTGTAGACACACAGCAGAGGATTTAAATGATATCATATGAGCTAGTAATGTTTCAAACCAAACAACGGGGCCATACATTTGGCTGGAGAAGAAATTTTTGACTAAATAGTCTTATGGGAACCTTGTAAACCAAAGATGATGGTAGTTTTGCCTTCACTTTCATCACTGATGCAACTGCTTGACTTCTTACCTGTACATGATGTTGCTTTCATACTGGGGTACTATAATGTGGTTGCATAATAATGGACCAAAATATTCAAGCTTTCACTGATGCCCTCTGATTTTTTTCAGACCATTACCATGGAATGTGAGTGTGTATTTTGGTCCTTGTAAGCAGATGGAATAACAGCATGCCCCTGTTGGAGTCAGGAGCCAGATTTCCATCAGTGATGCAAATAGTGATTTATATGTATGTGTGTATTAATGGCAGGGGAGTCCCCTTCCTTGAGGCAGTATGTAGGTATGAGGTTATTAATCAGTATCTTCAGACCTTAATAGCTCACCCCAGAGTGGGTGCCTTGCAGGCTGAACAGGGCTAAATACTGGATCCCAACGGTCTTTTTTTTCTTTTGAGTCATAGTCGCTTTGGGCTGTGGTGGCAGCTGCTGACTTTGCAAATAACTGGGCTGGTTGAGGATGTTAAAATATCATCTCTTCATTACTGATCTTGCTGCTGAAGGCTATCACCCTGGTAAATCCACTACAGGCCCAGCTCGAAGGTTTTATTAAAACAGCTGATAACCTTGCAGATCAGACCTGTGTGAACGAGGGAGGGCTCATACAGTCTCTTTTGTTAGCAGGGCTCTGCAAGCGCTAACCTGCAACTAGTGGGTTATGAGGAGCAACCAGGAGTGGTAGCAACTTCATCCTGCACAACTAGATCTGAAAGAGGATACACGTATACAGAAAAGCCTGGTCTGACTCAGAGTGCTACTGCTTCAATTTATATTGGTATGCAAAAAAGAACACAACTTCCCCTTCTCCAAACACAATTATTACTAGTACAAGTTTGTATTTTAGCTATAAGCTGTGCCAGTATAGTGAATTTTGATATCCGGATTGGTATCGCTGTGCTAGGAGGTCTGTATTCACCTGATAGTTTTGCTAAGAACATCACACCCTTTACTGAAATCGTTATGTGGCTAGAAAAAAACAAGCCTTAAAAAGTTATATAGGTAAGCGTTTATGTGGTTTCTCGGTAATGTTGCTCTAGATAGGTAAGTAATTTAAAACATTAAGTCAGAATATCTTATTCTTGTGCATAGTGTAGACTGCTCATAATAAATATAGTAGAATAAATAGGACAGATATTTGTTTTTACCTTTGCTGCAGAGTACAAATATTTAAAAGGTGTCTTAATCCTTTGTTGACTGTGTATTGGTTTTGTTTCTGGCCTGCAATTTGCAAAGAGAGACTTAGAAAAGGAAGTGAAAAGTATTTTACAACTTGAACTAATTTTAATATCTAGCAGACTTGTTGCAACATCTGTATAGGAGCCTGCGGGGAACATGAGTATTCTGAAAAGAAAAGTTTCATGCCTGCTTAAATGCTATTGTAGGTTTACTTGTTTAGCATCAGCAAATGGAGTGGTCTAGCACCTCAAGACTCATGACTAGGAGAATGGTGTCCTTCAGAATGACTGTAGTTTACAGATATTTTTTCTTATTTCTGTGTACTATGTGATTATTAATGCATTATTTTTTTTTTCTTTTCAGAGTACCTTGCAAAACTGGCATGAGATAGATATTATATTACATATTGCGTAAGACTTGCTACCTCGTCAGGGGTAGAAGGGGATTTCAGAAGCATTTCAGTATAAAGAGACTATTTTGAATCACAACGTCTTACTTCAGAGGAGATTCCCTCATGAAGTGTATTAGCACAGTGAAGACTATGGCTGTCTTTGTATAACATATTTAAATTAACTCCTCAGCCATAAATGAAAGGTTATAAAGGTGGCAAACAATAAAATGAAGAAGAAACTGTACGTTATGTGTTTGTCAGGTCAGGAAAAAATACAAATACTATGATGATGAGATTAATATGGCTAGGTGTGGATAGGGTTTATATTGTCGTGCTCTGTGCAAGGTGAAGGGGGTTTTCCTGAAACGAGGAGCTACCAGCAGGTGTAGTTTTTATTTGTGATGGTGGGCCTGGTAAGTGAAGAAAAATACATACATGGCCTAGTTTCTCTGATATTAACAGTGCTGTGCTTGCTTACACCTGCAGATTGTCCTTCGCTTTTGGTGACAGTGGTAGTATCAGCTGGATAAAACGACTTATGTACACATTTCTCCACAGTCTTTATAATACTAATTGTGACTGCTCCTGCTTCTCTGCTGCCTACTGTTGTTTACACTGATGAGTTACTAACGTGACTAATATTCCCCAAAGCAGTATTTATGTGACTTTTACACTGTGCTGGGGAAAGAGGTTGTTCTAAGGGTGTACAGGACCTCTGATGGAGTAGTTTTCAACAATAACACATTCTTTGAAAGTATGGACAGTTCACAGAATATAGGGCCACGTTGGTTTTGCTTTTGCTTCTTGCTGACAGTTTTCCTTCCTGTGTCCACAAAGAAATGTCATTCATCCTGAGCAGTATAGGAAAAGGCAGCAAGGTGAAAAGAGTAGTGCCAAGGACAGGAAAAAGATAGGAAACTGAAACTCTGTTAAGATAAAACTAAGACTTTTTGACGTTTCAAAACACAGTCGATGATTTAGCTTCATTATTTGTTTCCAGCTTTCTCAAATTGGTGAGTTTCTAGTGTGTCTCTCTTATTTTAGGAGTACTCAGGCAAAATTTCTAATGAGTGACGAAGTATAGGAGACAGCAAGTCTAATCTGGGTTATGATGATAATTCTCAGAGAAGCAGCAAAACTAATTCTAATACTAACTCCAGGAGCAGCTTTGCTTTATTTTGTTTCTGAACAGGAGATACCTGGAGAAACGTCCAATGTCAGATTTAAGTGTTGTATTGACCAAGGAGACAATAGAAGGTGGTATGTTCTCCAGATGTGCATCCGGGAGGGAGTTTTACATAGTTAGGTTTTCAAAAGATGTTAATGACATGTATCGTAAAATTGGTAAAATCATGAGACAGACATCAAATGTGCATCGAAATTTGACCCTAGCTGTTGCACAAAAAATATAATCTATAGCATCTCCATCTCAAAAAATACCCACAATGAACATGAAAAGAATTGTAGATCCTACACATTCTGTCAGTCACCTCACACAGCATTCCTAATTCCATAATCACATTTTTTCATTTAATCATAGAATGGTTTAGATTGGAAGGGACCTTAAAGATCATCTAGTTCCAACCCCCCTGCCATGGGCAAGGACATCTCCCACTAGACTGGGTTGCTCAAAGCCTCATCCAGCCTGGCCTTGAACACTTCCAGGGATGGAGCCTCCACAACTTCCCTGGGCAACCTGTTCCAGTGCCTCACCACCCTCATCGTAAAAAATTGATTCCTGATATCTAATCTAAATCTACCCTCTTCCAGTTTGAAGTCATTACCCCTCATCCTATCACTACATGCCCTTGTAGGAACTCCCTCTCCAGATTTCTTGTAGGCCCCTTTCAGATACTGGAAGGCCACTATAAGGTCTCCCTGCAGCCTTCTTTTCTCCAGGCTGAACAACCCCAAGTCTCTCAGCCTGTCCTCATAGGAGAGGTGCTCTAACCCTCTGATCATCTTCATGGCCCTCCTCTGGACCCTCTCCAACAGGTCCATGTCCTTCTGATGTTGGGGGCTCCAGAGCTGGACACAGTATTCCAGGTGGGGTCTCATGAAAGCGGAGTAGAGGGGAAGAATGACCTCCCTCGACCTGCTGGCCGCACTTCTTTTTCTTGTAGCCTGGGATACGGTTGGCCTTCTGGGCTGCGAGCACACATTTCCGGCTCATGTTGAGCTTCTCATCCACCAACACCCCCAAGTCCTTCTCCTCAGGGCTGCTCTCAATCCATTCTCCACCCAGCCTATATTTGTGTGTGGGATTGCCCCAATCCATGTGCAGGACCTTGCACTTGGCCTTATTGAACTTCATGAGGTTCACATGGGCCCACCTCTCAAGCCTGTCCAGGTCCCTCTGGATGGTATCCCTTCCCTCCAGCATGTCAACCACTCCACACAGCTTGGTGTCATTGGCAAACTTGGAGACTTGCACTCATGAATGAATCAAATATGTAAAGAGTCCCCATATTGGTTGCAGTACAAGAAATGTATAGAATATACAGCAGGATGTGGTAGGAAGAAATACAACCTTTATGGAAGTAGGTTTTGGGCTCGTCCATAAGTGAAGCTAGGTTGGGAGCAGAGGTTAGAATAATACCACCTCTGAGATGTACCCTCAAATTTGAGCGCTAGCTGCTGAATGGTACTACCTTTCTGTGACTCACCTGTGTCACAACTACTGGCTGATCTAAATTTGTAGAAATACTTCTTCCATCTTAAAACCACAGTGAATGGATCTTAGAAAGACATCTTTTCTTTTTTGGTACTTGGCAGGAATAGCCGTGATTAAGAGCAGTTTCTTAAGTCTGTAATGCTCCAGGCATTGCGGAAACCACAGTGTGGTTTCAAGAACACAACATCCTGGTCACTCCCTCCATGAGGGAGCAGACTGGTAAGAAAGAGCAGGACAGTCATCTGTAGCAACATTAGCTGGTGTGAGCTCCTCTTGGTTAAAGGACAATCTTCTAGTCAGGCATGCTGCATAGTCAGCAGCTGGGAACACCACCACTTTCATTTCAAGTGGCCTCATGTAAATGACAGGAGTCTTGTAGGTGTCAAAATTCATCGTTCTCTTCCTTAACCACAGAAATCTTGCGCAAGATGAAATCAGGCAATCTAGATGCAATAAAACTAAGTAGGGAAAATGTTGGGCAATACCTGCTGACATCACTATCACTAGACAGAGACCGTATGTGAGTGCCATCAACTGAAGTATGTAAACTTAGATGTGGTGTGCTGTGAAGTCATTCTGGAACCTGTGGTCTCTTGAAGGAGGTCCACCTCTGTGGTGTTCGATACCCAAAAGAACTGAAAAGGCAGAAGTTTTCTCTGGGCAGGGATGTCCATGTTGGCAGGGTGGTCATCAAGCTGAGCATTGGTGCGGCTCTGGAACCTGCTGCTCTTCAGAAGAGCCAGAGCCTCAATGGAGAAGGGGAACCCTGGTGGGGGTGCACGCATGCTGTAGCTTTCAATCTGTAAAGAGACATCTGGCAGAAGGGTGTTGAAAAACTCTACCAGGAGTAAGAGGATGTGGGGAAAAGTGGTTTAAGGTAGTAGTTCCCAAAGTTTCTGACCGATGGGTGCCTGTCAGTCTCATTCTTTCTCTGGTACCAGCACTGAGCTATTTTGTCAAACCTTTAAAAGATACACTGTTGAAAACAGTGTTTTAATAGACTTTTGCAGGCCAGCCTTAGAGCATTTAGACTGGCATGGTGGACCATACTTTGGGAGTGCCTTCTTAAGGGGAATTCTGGTCTACTTATTGTAATAAAGTTCTCAATTCATTGTCAGAAGACTGAAACTCTTTTGGGGATTCTGCACTATTGTCATTTGACATGGTGGCTGTCAGGGATTGTGGATGGTTTAGAGGCATATGGGGGGTATTGGCCTATCACAGATTCCCTGGGAGCTGCTGTGTGCCATGGGGGGCCTTGGAGTCTATTCTCTCTTGCAGAAGGAGCATGCTCTGCCACCCCCAAAGAACAATAACGTTCAGACAAAGAATATTTTTTCCAGATCTCTTTTGCAAACATGGAGCTGAGTGTAGAACCCTTTCTGAGCCGAGAGGGAGCTGCAAAATTTTGTGTATCTGCTCTATTGTGAAGCCAGGACGCATATTGGGCAGAGCTTCTTTGGAGGATGATGTTTTGGGACCATCTGAGTGCAGATGGTTCTTGCTACTCTAAAACCAGAAGAAGAGCTTCTGAAACCTAGACAGGTTTTCTGTCCTTGTCATTAAAAACAGCTCCACTGAATTATGGAGACATGGGTAGTAAAAGCCAAAGCACTTAGGAAAGCAGAATGAAGTGCTGTGAAGGCATAGGAGGAAGTTCGATTCCTGAGTAAATAAGCTACTTTTGATGGAATTCCAGGATAACTACCACATCACTGAGATCAGTTGTGGGTCTACACCAAGTGTGGAATGTGTGGGACAAAGACACAGACATGTTCTCTCAAGCAGTATCTTTTTAGGGGGTGGTCAAATGAGACAGAATAAGCAGACGTATCAGCTCACCGCTACCAAAAAGATGAGATCCTCTACCCTTCTCTCCCTTGCTTTTCCCATCATATACTTTATGTTTTCTCTGACATTTGTGTCTCTCCAGGAACTGATTTAATTCAATTAAATGGCAGACCATTTATGCCATTTATGTTGTGGGTAGTTTTCTGAAATTTCAGTCAATCAAATCAGGTCATAGAAGAGACTGATGCTACAGCCAGTAAACATGGCAGTGGATTATGCAGCTTTGAGCAGAGGAGGAGGAAGACAGGAGCTGGGGCATAGAAAGAGAGAAAGCAGGAGAAGAAGAAAGGGGAAAACAGACCTAACACTTTCAGCTGCAGGGAAGCATTTGTTGGGCTTATCTACCCACCAAATTTACGCTGTGGCTTTATGCCACTGAAAACAATTTTTCCAATTAAAATTGAAGAGTTTTCCTTACTAATTGTTGTAAAAGTCTTTTTTCCTTTTTTTATCTCACATGAGAAACTGATAGGAAAACTGCATTTTTAGCTCTTCACATGCCTGACTTTTTCTGAACTTTGCTGAATTTCTTGACCTAGATGTTGTTCTTCTCTTGTTTCATGCGTTATATTCCATGTCTTCTATAATTCATTTTTTTTCACATGAATGATTTAATCTCTAATAAAATCTTCAACTAAAGAAAAAATAGATAAGTAGAAGTCAAACAGCAGCAAAATACTGAGTATCGGCCATAGGGGACTCAGATTTAAAATGAGGAGTAAACTTCGCTGCTTTACTGCATCCAGTTGTTCCTGTGGACATTGAGATGACAGCAAGAAGATATGGGCCATAAATACAATAGTCTTTAGAAGCAATGACTAATAGGGAAAGGCAGGTCAAATATCAGCCAACAATTTTAGCCTCAATCCCATGAGGATTATACACAAATAGCTAAATATAGGAGCATTCTCCTAAATTCAGACAAATTAAGGCCAGAGAGAGTTTTATGTGGTTCAGAGCCCACTAGGAAAAGCAAAGTGATACAATTTTGTGTCTGATTTCTTGTTCTCAGTGAAAAAATTGATTTGAATGACTGATAACTTCAACACTCTGTTGACCAGAACAAAAAACTGACCCTTTTACCCAAGACTGTAGAGTTTTTTTCATCACTGAAGATCCTTCTCTCTGTAGTAGAACCTTGGGAAAACCTAGGTTTTAAATTCTGGAGCATTAGACTTCCTGTGTACTCTGTTCTTTTAAAAATTGTATTCCTCAAATGATAACAAAATCCACCAACAGCTAGGCCCCTTTTTAGTGGTACAGGCTTTAGCAGTGCAGGGATCCTACACTTAGACTTTAGAACATCTGTCGGGAGTGGTTCTTTCTATGCTGGCACTAAGTAAGAAGACAGAGATTGAAAAAAAAATCTTGAAGAATCACATACCTTTTCAGCTAGCTCGGACCTTTGGCTGCGTATCCTCACCACTGGCCCTTGGTAGACTTTTGCATACAACTTTGATGCAGCTATCTCAGGGTTCCTTTTCCCCCTACATGCCAACTCATAACTCTTTGGATGGGACTAGGCTCTGGGGATTATGTCTTTAAATTGTTGTTACTTATAATTAATGGTAAATGAAAATTTTCAGTGGACACTGAAATGGCTGGCAGTGAGAAGAGACTGAGGGCAGACAGACCCACTGGCGGGGAAGGGGCTAGAGCACTGTAACTTGGAGGCAGTGAAGGTGTGACCTGCAGAGTCAAAGACCCTGATACCAGGGAACAGAGGGACAAAGATGGAGGTGTCCAAGGCCAGGTTGGATGGGGCTTTGAGTAACGTGGTCTAGTGGAAGGTGTCCCTGTCCATGGCGGGGGGGTTGGAACTGGATGATCTTTAAGGTCTCTTCCAACCCAAGCTGTTCTATGATTCTGTGATTCTATGATTCTAAGATAGGGTCACGCAGAACAGTAACTGGAGAGGAAGATGGGAAGTGCTGTTATGAGGTGCTGTTATGAGGTGGAAAATGAGGAGCATGAGGAAAAGGGAGGATTGGGAATGTGGCATGTTACAGCAGTTATACTGCTTTAATCTGTCAGTATGGTGTGACAGGGAATGAATGGCATCCACATTTCTGCTGTTTCTTACACATTCTTGTCATATTGACTGGTTTGTAGGCATATATCAGAGCATTCATTTAAATTTTTTTATTTATATCTGAAATCTGCTCTTAAGGAATTTGTAGGTCCTTCAGTGTAGACATTCTTCTTTTGTCTTTGTAAAAGCAAAGATCAACCCACAACCTTTCATATTAATTAATTTTGTACTGAGATGTTTATTACATCTTTCTTGCCTGAGGAAAATCCCATTTGTCTCTAGCGCACAGTAGTTTCTTCTGTTTCCTGTGAAAAGCTGTTCTTCTCAGTAGGCTGTGCTTCAAAGATATTTGCTCTAAAATGCAGGCTCAACAAAAGCCATGCAATTTGCTGTATCCTATCTGCTTTAAGCAATCGCACAGTAAGAGCTTCTCCTAAAACAAACAAACACTGCGTTCTAAAAGCCGAGTATCTTTATAAAGGTGTTAATGGAGAAGTGTGAATGAAAAGAAATCAAGTTGATGACATATTTTAACCTACTTTTAAAACTTATTTTAAACTTAAACTTCAAGTAAGTAGAAGGGCTGGAAAGGGAGGGTGAGGAAAAGGATCTCTCGCTCTTTCTTTCTCTCTTTCCAGCTTGTTTACTCTGTCCATGAGCCAGCACAGTGTGGGTATTCAGTGTCACTCTTTTTGTAAGAGTTTTATACAAGCGTGCATTGATTTTTTTTTTATTATTATTATTATTTTTATTTCTATTATTATTGCATATGTGAGTAGGGAATATGAAACCTGTTAAAAAAGTAGAGGATCCATACTGTAAAGCTGCAGAAAATATCCCAGGGGATTTAGGGACAGATGTGGGATTTGCCCCATTTCAGACCAACTTTAGGTTGGTTAGATGTCAGTGTGACGTAGTCCCTTTGAAGAGATAGCTGCAACAGCCTGTACGTCTATGAACCGCTCTAAGGATGACTCCAAGGCATGATAAACTACTTTTGGCTGATAGTAGGAGTATGTTTACAACTTGTAACTCCAGCAGCATACACCCCCTTCTTGTCATGTATGCTGGGTAACATACGACGGGGGAACAGAGTAATGATTCTCTAGATATCGGATCAATCACAGGAAATAGCTGGCACACAGTCGTTGCTAATCTTTAATCTGAGATCGGTTGCATGGGAGAATTTTCTTACTACTTCTCTCCATGGTTATAATCTGGCCTTGAGTTTTTTTTACTCTAGATAAGATCTGGTAAGAGATTAAGAACATGATAAAAAGCTGTTTTATATGAAATTTAAGTGGCCATTAACATTCCATTGAATTGTAAAATTGTCGAGCTAAAAACAGCTCTCCTGGTGTTCTGCACAGATGCAATAGCAAATCACTGAGTCACAGGAAATGATTCAGTCAACATTTCTAAACTTTCAATGTGTGTTTTATGGAAGAAACTTGATGTAAATGTTTAGACAGTTATGGTTTTGGAGATAAATATTGCAATTTTATGGAGTTTGGGGTTTGACGCACCAGAATTGTGGTGCATGGCTGTCAATTTACTGAACATCTAAAGCTGTTCAATTATTGTATTCAGTTCCAGTGTGGGATGTATTTTCTTTGGCTAATGAAACGCAGTGTCATATTTGGGCCTAACGGATTACACATCAGAAAATCGAGGGAAAATTAATTTTTAATGACCCAGGATTCCCTCTGCACTGCTGCAGGAGAGCTTGCATAGGCCTCCACGTAGTTTCTTGTCTCCTCATCCTGTGAATGCAGCGCTTCAGTGATATGGCCTCTCCTGAGAGGTTGTCCTCTGCCCTAAATGATCTCACTGGGATAAACTGCTTTAGAAGGTTAAGTTAAAATGTTTCCTCGCTCCTCATTTTAATTTCATTAGTTGCAACAGACAGAGTGCTGACAATGCATAATTCACTTTTTCTTATGTCAGTTGCTCGCAGTTAAAGTGTTTCTTTTATTTTTCAAGTATTTTATTTCAGTAGGGTTTTCTTAAATGTTTTACTCAGTAAGAATTCGAATGGACCTGCAGTGTGCTATGGTATCAGTATTATGGTTACTGTACAAAACTATTATACGTAGGTATACTTTTGTGAATCTGAAGTAGCCCTAATAAAGCCACTGTAAATTCTCTGGATTTAAACTGATTTAACTGAGACCAATCCAGGCCTGAATATTAATATTCACGATTAAAATATAAACAGTGAGGCAGGAACTTAGAGTTCATATGACTTCTTGACATTAAATATCCTGTGGCAGGACTTTTAAAAAAGTCTTGCTAGCACCAGCATGACAGACAAGTTCTAGCTTCAGCCATATAATTTCCATGTGCCTAACTTGTCCTTACAGGAGAATAATCCCAGGAGACAGCTTCTGCGGGTGAGCAAGCGTCTGCTAGTGTGTGGGAATCGATATTTGGACCTGAGACAGTGGAAGAACTACCAGGTGTCTGATGTTTCTGGCTATAGCAGGTGAGGACAGGCACGTCAAAACCAGTGATGTCTTTGTGGTTCTAGATTTCCACCCAGAGGTGGGCTAGGCTAGTCCAAAATGGAAAAAGAGGCCCCTTTGCATGTCCCTGCGATGCTGAAGGATCAGGATGAATCAGTCGCCTTAGAAGACAACGTAGGGCACCCGGTGACCAAAGCGGTTGGCTCAGTCTGAGGGATGCCCTACGAGGCACAGGTGCCCAGGCGCTGGCAGTGGTGGGCTGCAGGGGTGGCCCCTGTGAGGAGCGGCCAGGGTGGCCCCATGCCAGACGCAGCCAATTCCAGCCAGTTCCAGCCTGTTGCAGCCGGTTCCAACTGACCCACCGCTGGGCATGACTCAGCCCCACAGCCAAGATGGTGTCACCTTGGGGAAAGCCTGTGTAAGAAAGGGTAAAATGCTGCTCAGCAGGGTGAGGTGAGGAAAAAATTGAGAGAAACAGCCCTGCGAGCCCCAGGGGGAGAGCAGGAGGAGGGGAGGAGGTGCTCCAGGTGTCCGAGCAGAGACTGCCCTGCAGCCACTGGAGAAGACCATGGTGATGCAGGTTGTCCCCCTGCAGCCCATGGAGAACCACGGCGGAACAGATATCCACACTGCAGCCCACAGAGGACCCCATGCTGCGGCAGTCTTATCCTGAAGGAACTGAAGCCCATGTGAAGGGCCCAAGCTGGAGCAATTCATGAAGGACTGCAGCCTGTGAAGAGGACTCAGGCTGGGGCAGGGAACAGCATGAGGAGGAAGGAGTGGCAGAGAGGAGCTGTTATGGACTGACCACAGCCCCCCCTTCGCCATCCCCTGCGCCATTCGGGGAGGAGGAGAGAGAGGAGTCAGGGATGAAGGAGTGAAGGTGAGCCTGGGAAGAATGGGGAGGTGAGGAGAAAGTGTTTTTACTTTTGTCTTTGTTTCTCAACATCCTATTCTATTCTTAATTGGCAATAAATTAAATTGTTTTTCCCCAAGTTGAGTCTCTTTGGCTTGTGACGGTAATGGGTGAGTGATCTCCCTGTCCTTATCTCAACCCATGAGCTTTCTCATCTTACTTTCTCCCCCTGTCCTGCTGAGGAAGGGGAGTAAGAGAGCAGCTGGATGGGCATCCAGCAGCTGGCCAAGGTCAGCCCACCACAAATGCATTTTAGTGTACGTGGGGACTCTGAATGTTCTAATTCAACCAAATACCTGCTGTGTAATTCCTGATGATGAACTCTTTGATGTCAGATTGTTTTCAAGGGAGACGTACAGAGGAGAGAAGGGAACCAGACCTAATATTGAATAGATACTCAAATGGGAAACCAAGCACAAGTAGCTTTCACTGAAAATTTTCTTGAAAGGTTTGTAATGACAATGTTTCTTGAATTTTTTTTTAATCTCCAAGGTGAATGTTTTAAGTAAAAGGCAATAAACAGTTAAAAAAATCACAATGCCAGTGACGTAGCAAAAAAATCAAAGCTTTAAAAATGAAAATAAGTTTCCTTTGTTCAACAGCCTGTAAAAGCTAGCTTTGAAACTTCAATCCTGAAGCTTTTGCATTTCCTTTTAAAAAGTTTAAACCAAATATTAATGTGGCCACTTGGGATTACACACAGTCTCCTTGAAAGGACAGAGAAAAGTATCCTTCTAGGGTTTATACTATGTATTCAGTTTTGTAATTTATAGCATCTTTTTTTGACAACTGCAATATTCTCTGTGAAATTTCACAAGCAGCAGTTGGCCAGAAATAAATTATTTTTACTACAAAACAAAAAAATTCCTTAAGAATCTGTGATATATACAATTAACTGAAACTTAATGAAACCACTATTAATTAACTTGTCAAACTTGTGTTCCTCACTTACCTATAAATTCTTTTCAACATACCTGTTTCCAGCTAGTGTTCACTTTTCCTGCAGAGCACTTATTACTATTAATATCAAATTGGCTTAAAGTAAATAATTTAAGGATTGTCATGGCTGAGGTTTAATATTGAAATTGTTGAAAATGTATACACATAGAAAGTACTGTGACTCATGTTTATCAGACTAGCTCAAGAGACAAAAATTTGATTTTTTTAATAAACAGCTTCTGTAAATTCTTATGGGTCTGTCGAAACCAAAGTAGTTACAGCAGCAAATATAAAAATATATATGGCAAGTGGAAGACAGTGAAAAAGAAATCCTGCATGAAAAACAGGACGGACATCTTTATCTCTCTTTATAATCTAATCAGATTTTAAATGTATCCTGAATTTTGTAATCCATCTCTTTAAGATAAATGGTAGTAAAATGAGTCTATGATAGTAGAGCAAAACAGAAAGGAGGAAAATGTTAAGCTTCTATTTAAGAACCATTCATGGAATTATCTGTCTATTAATGAAGTTAATAAAATTCAGCAAGGATGAATGCCAAACCCTGTGCCTGGGAAGGAGGGACCCTGTGGAGGAGCTCAGGCTGGGAGCAGAGTGAGCAGCTCTGTGGGAGGGACTTGGAGGGCTTGTGGACATCAGGTTGGGCAGGATCCAGCAATGTGTCCTGGCAGCAAGGGAGGCCAACAGCATCCTGGGCTGGAGCAACAGGAGTGCAGTCAGTAGGTGGAGGGAAGTGATTATTCCCATTTACTCAGCACTTGTTAGACCACATTCGGATACCGTGTTCAGTTTTGGGCCCTTGAAAACAAAGAAGACAGGGGTAAACTGGCGTGACTTCAGTGGAGGGCCACAGTCAGGGGGCTGGAGCACTTGCCTGGTGAAGGGAGGTTGAGGGAGGAAGGCTTGTTCAGCCGCAGGAGACTGTGTGAGGGGGCCCTAATAGCAGCATTCCCCTACCTGTGAGAAGGTCATCAGGAAGATGGAGCCTGGCGCTTCTCAGTGGCGCAATGTGGGAGAACAAGAGGTGACAAGCAGAAGTTGAAACAAGAGAGGTTCATACTGGGTGTGAGGAGAAACCTTTTCACCATGAGGAGACTCAGATACTGAAACAGGTTATTCAGAGGAGGTCGCGCGCTCTCAATCCTTGGAGGATTTTGAGGCCAGATTGAATGAGGCCCTCAAGGCTCATTCTGCTTTAAACAGACATAGGACTAGGTCACCTCTTGAGATCCCCTCTAACTTGAATTACCCTGTGATTCCATGTGATTTTATTATTATTATTGTTATTCTTTTCTGTAAGAGTTTTAAAGACTGTTGTAAAAAGTGTCATTTCCGGAGTTTACGTTCAGTCTCAGTTCAGTCTTAAGTACTTTTCACTTGTGCTAAATGTGATTTGATATACATGACACAAATTGTCTCTGATACAGAAGACTTCAAAGTTTTTGATTCTATGAACTCAAGACATTTAAGTAATTACATATTTTTCCTCAAATAGAATTACTCCTCTGCTCATTTTGGTAAATATTTATTCATCTCCCCTGTTTTAATTGGTAATTAAATGAATGGAGCATGACTTCTTTGTCAAATAAATACTAATTGTAGAATATAAGGGTATAATTTGAAAATAAAAGGTAATTTTTGAGTTGAACAGATTACTTGTGTTCAACCACTCTTCATTTATCTATTTTCACTTTATGTGTTGGCTGTTTAAAAGGATTTAAGAATATATTCCTAAACTCAGTGTTAGATGCAGTAATTACATTTTCTGGTTGGAAAGTTAAGTTCTTGAACAGACCTTACAATAGGCTCAAGTGAGATAAAAATAAACTCCAGGCAGTTCATATTAACTGGGTAATAACAGGCGACAGCAAAAAGCAGTATCCAGCTATGATGAAAACAGGAAGTTCATTACACAAGCTGCCCTTTCCAGATAGGTATGAATTCTTAAAGGCTTAACTAAAATAATAATCCCTCAAAGTTTTTAATAAAAGCAGAGAGTTGCCTATTGTTCATGGCTCAGTGGAGACGAAAAACATGCACCCCAGTACATTGTGAAAGATCTACTGTGTTCTGGGAAACAGCACTATTTCCATTTAGTTATTGGTAACCCTGATTTCAATTCTAAGTCACTATGGATTTGATCCTGCAAGGGGCTGAGCATCTGAGCCCTACCCAGCAAAGCTGCATAATGCCGTTAAGCTTGGGAGCGTGGTGAGATTGAAATGCAGAGGTTGCCCCTGATTGACTGGGGTCAGAACCGAGTGCTGAGCTCTTGTCACTGGCGCTGAAGATGTCTGTGCTCCAGCATCTCCCAGGAAACCACGTTCCCCCTCTGAAGCAGTAGTGTCTTCTCCACCTTCTCTTCACAGGCGGAGGTGGCAACAGGGTTCTTTCCTTAGAAGTGACGAGTGAGGCGCTAGCTCGATCTAGACTGCTCCTAGAGAGGTTTTGCTAGAGACATGCTACTCATTTTATTTCTGTGGTAAGAGGCAAGTAAAAGAAATAGCCGCCCTGCTGCCGACGCAAGGCATCTAGAGAAGATCTGCATTTTCTCGGCCCTTTATTCTGCTTCTGAGGTGGTGAGTAGTTGTGTGCACAACCAAATACCCGGCGTATGCAGCTTCCCCTTGCATGGGTCAAATGCTGATCGGAGTATGCAAGTAGGGTGTTTTGGATACCGACCCATCTTATTTGTATTTGTGGGGAATTAACACTGTCTGTGATGTGTTAACGGAACAAATTACAGCAGCTTAAGCATTCTGTGTTTCAGAAGCGCCATGCGCTATGGCCCCAGCCAGACTGCAGTGACAGAGGGTGTCTCCTGTGCGAGGAGGGACATGCTTCAGCCTGGCTTTGGCCTTTCTTCTGTCCTGTAGCGCTGGCTGATCCCTGCTGCCCTTTCACCAGTCTTTTCCCTGCACCACTGGGATGCCTCTGCAGGGAAGCTCTCACCCACCTTTCAGGAGACCGCTCTTCCACAGTGGGATTCTGCCTCTGAGGCCTGTAGTAGGAATCACTGTGTGTATGGTAAACACGATGCAACACAACTCTCTCTCACCCTGTGTGTTCAGCGTGCGTTTGCGTGACAAAAGAAATGTCACTTTGTATTTCTCTTGCCAAATGAAATCATGTTAGACTTTTATGTTGGCTCTGATTTGGGCGCTTTTTATCTAATGCTGCCCATCCAATAAAATGACCACTGAAATTAAGACGTTTGAAAGTCTGAATTGACTATTTCCACCCAGCAGGATAGAACGCAGCCATGTTATTAAATAATGACAATGTTGATTTACTGTTAACAAATTCTTCATAGAAGCTAAACACATTAGACAGTCTATGCAGATAATACTGGTATTAAACCCAGACCCATGGATGAACTATTGCTGTTACGCTCTTACCACACAGTTTTGCTTCTCAAGATGGAAAAAGCTGATACTTTATGTATTAGTTAAATGACTGTATAGTCTGCAAAGGCTCCTTATCGTGTTTCAGAAATACATAACCATTATGATTCTTGTGATATATGACGGGAGAAAGCTTCTTTGTAAACTTAAGATAAGGTTTCCTGTGGAATCTCCTCAGGTTTAAAAATTGGAAGTCACGTCATTCCCTACTTAATTCATCTATGTTTAGCTCATGGATTACAATAAGTACTTCCACTTTTAACCACGTCTTGCTCCAACATATTTCTTTTTGCTGCTGCTCTCACTGTGCTAAGTCCAGCTTGGATTGCTGTGGCTGGAGAGATGCTGGGAACACATGGGAAGATGCAGTTCTCTCAGGCTTGAAGCCTGAAATGAAAAGCCTCCGAATGAGGGGAAGGAGGAGAAGATGATGACATCTATGCAAAATTATCACAGTGACCTGTTGATCTGACATAATTTTGGTGTGTAGCACTGTATTTGCATTGAAAACATATAGTTTTAACATTTTGTCAAGGAAAATTTCATTGTAGTGATGTGAAAAAGAAGATTGTTGGGTTTTGTTATGGGAGAGAAAAAAAGGAAAAGTAGGAAAATGTGAAGGAATGAGAAAGTGTGTGTTGCACTGGGGACAGTATGGACACATGGACAGTAAAACTGAATGGCTGATGTGTCACAGAGGTGAAGGAGGAAGAGACAAAGGTGACTGGCAATCAGCAGTGACACAGTTCAGTGGCAGATCTGAACGTCTGGCCCAGATCTTGCTTCTCCCATCTGCAGTAAGGGAAAGAGGCTGCTAGATTTCTTGCCCTGGGATTTCTCTTCCATTTTTTGTCTTCTTTGTTTGCCATCTATTGAGCCATTTTTTCCTAACAGGTAGTTCTTAAGCATCCCTTTTATTTCATTAGATTGTCAAAATCTGTGGTAACACTGAATAGCAATGCTTGTAATGTTCTTTTGAGTTCTTTGCATTTTTGTATCGTTCAGATTCAGATTACCCTGGGTGCTATTTAGGTCAGTGTGTGGCGACACAGCTGCTGAATGTTTCTTTGAAGGAGCTTTTTTTAAGCCCCGAGGAAGTTAGGATGTGACTGGCAAAGGAACCACCTAGGTCTCTTTACCTTCTTGCCTTCTTGTGAAGGACTCCCTTTTCAACTTGTGATTGGATTTTGAAGGGATGGAGAGTTCTCCACTCCCCCATCTGCCTTCAAAAAACATAATTAAGCTGCAGATTTAAGGCCTGACACAGATGGCGCAGTCTCAGTGGTTCGGACAGATAAACATGGAGAAATGCCAAATATGAGCATCGTCAGTGAGGTCCTGTCTCTGAGGGGCTGTTTCATTGTCTCCTGCTGGCTGAGAATACGGAGCAGGGAGAGGCAAGGAGGCCTTTCTGACTGCAGGCGCTTCTCCTTTGCAGAATGACTGTGTGAAACCCTTGTGGTAGAAGGGACAAAAAAACCCTCAGCCACTGCTGGGAGGCAATGGGCAACAATGGAAACGTCAGTACCTAAAAAAGGGCATGGGATGGGGAAAGAACGCATCTGGAAGGAGACGAGCTAAAACTAAAGTTGTAACTGTAAATGACAGCGATAATTAGAATTTTAACATGTGAGGGTTGAGATGGGGGAATAGTTATTATTTTTCAAGATAACATTTGTAAGGACTAAAAAAATTACTTACTTTCTCTGTGTACTTTTCTATATACTTTATATATGCAACCCTTGATATACTTCACCAAAATAATTAAAAAAAATTCTTAAGACAATGCAATCTGAAACGTCAACAAGAGAATGAAAATTTTTAATAAAATTATTATTTCCTGAAAAAATTATCAACTTGGTTGGAAATTTTTTTTCCAAAATTGCTGATCAAAAAAACATGTAGAAACCTCCTCTTATTATATTCCCTAGTTTTGCCTTTTGCAGTGCAGGATCATTCCCAAATTAATGTAGATTCTAGTGTTTATCTAATCTATTATGCCAATTAATTCAATTTCAGAGACCGATTAAGTTCTTCCCTACTATTGAACTTCAATGTTCATCACTTAATTTTCCTTGATATTTGTGTTATCCTCTCTTGTATCTCTCTAAATAATTCTGCTAATGAACCAGTGTAGAGTTTGCACATTTTAAATATTTGTTGTAGATGTAACGATAACTTAGCTGTCATTTAGCCAGCACTGTACATGTATTTCTCTTTTCATCTTTTCTTTTAGTTTAGTCTCCCCTAATTATTTTCGTAGCTTTTCTTTGAACTTAATCCAATTTGTCTACGTTTTTCTGGTAATTAGGTGCTGATAGCAGAAAAGCATTTGGACAAATTCCACCTGTTATGTGAAGAATCATCTCCTTTTATTTCTTCGAACCTAGTCTCCTGCTAGCTTTCATTAATGACCCCTACTTCTTGTGTTTGAAAAAACAGCAAGCACTTGATTTCTAGCCACCTTCCCACATGTAGTGTGATCCCTTTTGCATTCTGTAACTCTTTTATGGTTCATTTCTTTTGACTTCCAAAATTACTTGCCCTGTTAGTTTTGTACGGGAAAGAAGTTAGATTTGTTCTGCTCGTGCTTGCTGGAGCAGTACGGTTTTCTTTCTTCAGCAGGAGAAATGTCTCTGGTTTTCTCTAAACTTTTGCTATTTATTTAGTTATAAATTCTTTACCTAATAACTTTCACAGTCTCTAATGCTTGCCCTTCATCTATGAGTATGCACACAGCTAATCTGTTAAAATAATATTAGTGTGGCAAAGTGTAGATCTCAAAGGAAAAATGGAGTTCCAGTTGCGCAGGCAATATTAATTTTGAGACCTCCTTCACTTGTGTGATGTTTAATTTAAGATTATATTATTTTTTTCTTTTACATAGGATTCTGTCTCTCTAGATGCAAGGATGGATAATACTGAGTGACAATGTATGTGAACGTATAGTTTAAACCAAATTGTTTTCCTTGTGGATGGGGATTGATTGGGTAGTCTTAATTCTGGACTTCCCAAGCGTTGAGTGCTAGATCCTAAAAATTTTTCTTCACATGTTAGTTTAGGGAAAGAAGTGAAATACATCACTTCGTTAGAAGACAGAAGTTGGGCTTCTTCTCATTGCTTTCATATATAATTCTAACACCCTTGGTTTGTTGAATTGGTTTCTGCCAATTTATTTAATGAAATTAAGGTTAATTGCTTCAGTATCTATCTGCTGTGGTTTGCAGGCCAAGCAGTGGAAGATGATGTGACCCATAACACACAGATCAACTCTATGATACAAACTACTCTGTCTATACAAAAGCATAGTCATTCTTATTGTGTTGAGTTTAGGGGTCATCCTGAGGTTGTCTACAAAACCAGCACTGGTTTCTGCTGGCAAGGAGCCTGCAAGGGTGGCTTGAGGTGAGGCCAGCTGGTATCATGCATAATGTGCAGATCTGTCTGATATGATGAGTGTGTGTAGCTGTCACGTTGGACTGGCAGTGTGTAACTGCTTTCTGTATGTTCTTTCTTTCTTAACATACCTAAGTAATGCTATGCTCTCAATCTGCTTAATACATCTTTGCCACTTAAAAAAAAAAAATCTTTCCTCTTCTTATCATGAGGAATATTTTTTGCAAGTAGGAGAATATTATGACATGACATACATTTAGTTATTCTCTTTCCCTCCACCAGACCTTTCATTTCTCATTCTGCCATTCTGTGGGAGTTATATGCTCAGTCTGTGCATGTCTTTGCATGTGCTTACACATCAGTTTTACAGCCCTGCTCCCCTAACCAGTGCCCGCTAAGTGCTTCATGCCCTCTTGCCTTCTTTCTCTGAGCACCTGTAGAGCTGTGTCCAAACTGCTGGAAAGACCTGTGCAGCAAGAGGAACAAGGAAGGGCAAAACCAGGCAGTAGGTGATGCTTGTCTATATAAATTCTGTAGTTGTTTTTTTCCAGTGTTTTTTTGCAAAAATAGCAGAGACCACAGTAGCAGAATGTACAAATTTGTAAATAAAGCCTGGTTCAGTTCTGGTTACAGAGCGATTCCCTGAAGTGGTAGGGATTTCCTTCATCTCACAGTGGATTATTGTATAATAGCCCACGTTTTATCAAATGTGAGACAAGAACCTTAAAGCTTTGCTCTAAGATGATAAACTTTTCTCTCAATTAAAGATTATAAAGGTTACAGACAGATTGACAAAAATTAACGGGGGATTCGAAAGCATTCACAAATCAGATGTTGAGGACTGGTCTGTCACAGAGTAGATGGACAAAGAAACAAAAGCTGTAGCTACTATAGACTAGCATAAGTGTTCTGTGTTACAATTTAAAGTGAAATAATTTAAGGAAGTCTCTGATAAAGATTATTCCCTCCAGGTTGTAGCCATAGAAGGATGCCAGGAAAACTGAGGAAACTTTGTATTCAATGAAGTTTGCAAAAACAAACAAACAAGACCCTTTCTCTGTTTTGTGAGCTTTTTATTAACAAGTATTTGTGAGCACTAGGGATTTCTGCAAATTGTTTTTAGCAAAGTAGATTTTGGCCATAATAAATAGTTCCACTAATGCATTTATTTAATTTTTCATTGCTCATGGCTCTGCTACGACAAAAGAACTTAATCTTTTGGCATCCAGTAATATTTTTTTGCTTTGATCCTGTAACCAAATGAATCTAGCCACAAAATTATTTTAAATTTGTCATGATTGCACTTGGGATACTTACTATTCATTTTGGTTTTGGCACTCACAGCATCAAAACTTAACCCAAATAACCAATAATGTGTTTGCAATAATGTCAAGCACTATTTGGCAATTATTTCACTGTATGATTCAGGAAGGTGTTTGACACTGACCTGATTGCATCTGGAATAATTATGAGTTTATGAAACCAAAACTGGAATTATAAACTAAACAGCTAGTCATCTCTGACAGGAACATAGCAATTATACTCCTTCGATAATATGGGGTTTTAACTGGAAATCAATATAAAACAGGTAAGAGGTGACTAGTAGGCCAAATAGTTCCTACCAAAGAGGCTAAGACGGTAGCTAGGCAAGACTTTATGCTTTGAGCTTTACATTTCAGCATAATTCTGTTTTATGTTACTGTGCATAACTGGGTTTTACAGCATGCTTGAAGTTATTCAGCTTGCTGTGAAATTAAAAAAAAAAAAAAGGTTAATTGACGTGTGTTGCTCTATTTGAGACCACTGTACACCACTGGGTGTACAAATAGTGATTGCAAAGGCAGAGAAAGAGTTAGATACAACCTTGAGTTTTATATAACCAGGAATTTTCAAAATAATTTTTTGGTCTTTGTCTTGCTAAATGAAGAAAAGAGAGATTATTCCAAAACATAGGCACCCGGGAAGTACAGGTGAGTCTAATAGGTAAGTAAGCAAACAATAGATTGCTTATGAAAAGAATAGTTGATGCTACCTGACTGAGGCCACAAAATGAGGAAAAAATTATGAAGTAATGTAGTTTATCTGATCATTCCTATTGATCTTGATATGAGGTCTGTAATGGGTAATGTTATTGACATGTAAGAGTTAAGAAAGTCTGGGGCAGAGTCAGTTAAAGGCATTTGGTAAGAAGCAATGAGAATTAGCTCCGGGGTTTTAGTCTGGTTAGATTGGATTTAAAATCTCAAATCCTTATTTTAGCTTAGGACTAGTTCACATGTCTTTACCAATTTTAAGAACCAGGTAATATTATTCATGTTTTGTAACTTACAGGTAGAATGAATATGGCATAAAAAGTTATTTGCTGAAAAGATTCATAATATCAACACAGAAGTGACTAGGTGATGGTTTTAGTGTCATTAGATGATGGTCTTATTGTGGCTGCTGTTGTTATTATTATTACCATCATCATCATTTCAGATTTGCACAAGATCTCCAGCCAAACTTGTTGAATCTGGATTTAGGTGCTAATACTTTCTCCAGCTCCTAGTGATTAAGCATAGTGGATAGGTACATACATTAAATTTCAGTGGCATTTTCCTATGGATAAATATACTTGAAGTTTTATTTCACATATGAAAGTCCCAAATCTGCCAAGAAATGAGAGCCATTAGGTAATTTTCTGTTTCCCATTGAATTACATGATAACCTGAGAAGACATTTCCTGGGTTGTGTTCTTTTCACATCATTCAAACTCAGAAGCAGAGTGACATTTCCACAAATAAATACACAACTTCAACATAAAAGAAACTTCCTGAAAAATCTGAAAAATAATTTGCCAGATGTAAAGTATCAGGTGATAAAAGTACTGCTTTGATTTTGTTGTATAAGTCCAGGTGTATTTCAGAGGCAAGAAGAGTTCAATTTTAACAGGATAGTTCCAACCATGAAACTAAATAGAATCTATGAATTATTGATTTGTTTAAGATAACATATGGAATAAACCTTTAAGTCTGGACAGACATATTTAAAACCAATTACAAGTAGTTGTTATTAAAAAATTTTCAGGCCTTTCTGGTTTGCTTTGTAGAGGAAAACACATGTCATAATTACTACTGATGGCATTTTACTTGGCAGAAAGCAGCATGGAGTGTTGCTAGGCTTTTCCTTGCTCCTAAGCCTCCACAAGAATGTCTAGCCAAGGTAGCTAGAGGACATTTTGGCTTAGAAAGCATCTCATTTTCTCCTGCCAAATCCATATAGTTCATATATGCAGGTGAAATGTTGCTTTCACTGGTTTTTGGGATATCATTATCAGTCTCCTATCAGCCACATACATTATGAAAACAGGAAAAACTTGACATGTCATTCTTAACAGGTGCAGATATTTATTTGTGTCACCCCTCTGGCATATTGATATTCTGGCTTGCAATATGAAGGACACTACTTTACTCTGACACTTAACTTGACACTCAAAAATTGCAGCCTCTGCTTTCTTAGTGATGGATCCTAAAGAGGAATTATGAACAAGTCAAAATCTATTGTAATTTCTCTCCAAGCATTTATTCTGTGCAGAGGGATGGATAAACAAGTTTCACTAATAATCTGAGTTACATAATATTAACTATAGTGAATTCTAACAAACGAAAGTTCTAAGCATTTTTGATTCACAACTGCCATTCTTTGTCATAAGTAAGCACTTCTGACATATACTTAGAGACACTCCTGTCTTGCCTTTTCCTTAGTTCAAAAACTTGCCCTTGAAGATGGATAAAATACAGTTATTGGAGACTGAATCCTAGAACTGCAAATTACTTTTAGGTGCATTTTCAAATTCGTTTTGCCCAGCCTTTGTGAAAGCTAAAATTCTTTCAGTAAAGTGTACTGGATGTTATTTAAATTGCAGACACTGAATCTCACACAGTTGTGTAGTGAAGGGATACATGCTTTGCTGGAAGAGAGTAGTCTTTAGAAGGAGTTTCCTGTTCAAACATTTACTCAAATACTTATAGTTTTGAATATTGAAATTTCCTTATGATAGAAGCACATTCATTATGTTAAAATATTATAAAAGGTGCAAAATCAATCTACCTTCCCTAGAACTTTTCGCATGACTTCCTGGTTCTTGCCCTTCTTTTCTTTGTCTGCAGTAAATCATTCTGAAGAACAGAAATTGATGGCTGTCTTGGGGGACTTTTGCTTTCTTCAGAGTCTCCTAGAGGATGTTGCAGTTGTCAAGTGTGGGAATTGTCCATAGCGGAACTGGTAAAGGAGACGATTTATGGATGAAAGACATTGCTAGGCAGTGTCAACAAGTGGCCTGTCACTTATGTAGGACATATTTTTAATGACTGTTTTGAGTTCTTAAATGGGACTTGGCCACAAAAAATCTTTTAGGGTAGTCTTCTACAGAACGGTGAATATCCTTCTCCGTTTCTGCATTTCCTCTTTAAATTTTCTAGGGTTGTTTTGTTTCCTCCTTCATGCTTTGTGAGGCTCAGGGTGAATGCAGTGTTCAGCTATTCTGATGTCCAAACTTTTCAAACAGTATCTCTGTGCTCTAGAAATCTTATTTTTCAGTGAAGTGTGTTTGTTCTTTTATTAATGCCTTGTTTAATATCGTCCTGCCATTCAAATTCAAGTTGATGAATATACAGAAAATACTTGCACTGAAACACTTCCATTTTTATCCCATCCTGGTGGAGGAATCCTTGCATTAAGGAAATCTCTTTTCTTTTAACCCTCCTCCAATCTGCTATGAGTCAACAGGCTGATGATGTTGCAGCAACTGCTTTTCTTGAAGCCAGGCTGAGAAAAGGTCTATCTACAAAAGCATTCTCCTGTCTACAGTTACTTGCATGTGCTCTCACCTCTCTTCCTCCCTGAGCTAAGGGAGACTTCTTCAGAAAAGAGGTCCATGTTGGCCACTAAATGGCCACTAAATGTAAAAATGCCCAGTGCTGAGATGCATTCAGGTTCTGTTCAGACTGATGGCTTGAATTTTGTGTCTGGCCTGACTTGTGGTAGGAAGTTTTTGAATATGCTTGATAATCCGGAAAGAGCTTGGAGCTTGGGTTGTGGAATTTAATAGTTGCTATTCTAATTAAAATTGCTCATCAAAAAACTCTTTGTGAGCAATCATGGTTGCCTGAGGAACGCTGAACTGAGATGCTTCCTTTGTTTGTGAAATTTTGTCAGGCAATACCTGAAATAGAAGTTTCTAGTCAAAAGCAGGTATTACAGATGTTTATAATTGGGCTTGGTACGAAAAATGATTGAATTGCCACATTTTGAATGTAAAGATTCGGAACAGTGGTTTATCTTGAAGACAGGAATGTATTTATTTTACAGTTTACGAGCAAGAAAATCATGACACAGTATGTAAAACCAAGATAAATTCCTAAATAAGACATATTGATGTATTCCCCAAGGGGATGTCTCCATTGTTTTAGTTCCACTGTGGTAACTTTTAAGTGTTATTTTTGCCTGCTACTCTAAATAAGAAACTTTCATAAGAAACTTTCCCCTGACATATTTCAGTAGAAAGATCAGTTGTCTGGAAAGCTACAGGCAGTCTTCTTTTGATCAGTACTTTTGATAGGTATTTATCATAACTCTTGGCTCTTGGCCAGTCCTAAAAATGGAGAAGAAACATGTCATTGTTAAATGAGAGATGTTAAAACCCCAAGCAGTTAACTGCAAGCATTAGGCTTCCAATTCATCTGGCTTTTATATACGTACATACTTTTATATGTAATCTTCAAGAACAGTTTTTCATAGATATGAAACTGCTGATATACAGGTAATATTTGTCTATGACCTGTAAGCTTGACAGATGGAAGAATTAAAAAAAGTCTCCCATGTTGTGGAAAAAACTTGGGCAATGCTTGCAAAGATATATGCTTGCAAAACACTTGCTTCTACTGCTATGAACAGTGCAGTTCCCAGTCTGCTCCCGGGTCAGCTCATTGACTTATGTAGACCTTTCGATGGTCCTGAGCAACTTGATTACATAAGAAAGATGATATTGGTGAAGAGGTTATAGCAAATGTCTTTGTTTCCTACAAACTTCAGCAAACTTAAGGTTCCCTAAATGTCAAATGACTAAATTATATATTATTTAGAATTCATGGTCTCATTGCCTTCTTGTGCCCATTCTCTCACTTTTTATATGTTTCAAGAAATGCTAAGGCACCTAACAATTATTAACTGACATTTTGGAAATATTTAGACAAGAGTACCTGGGTTCCATAGTCTAGTAATGATGCTCAGAAAGATGGTTCTTATACCCAAAGATGGAGAAATGCGATAGAGAAATGATACTGTTCTTACTGAATAATGGGATTTTACAAGAAAAAAAACCTCTGAAGTTGATAGCAAAATTCAAAGTTCAAAATTCAAAGCTGTCAAGAGGTTTGAGATTTCATGAGCTTTCTGAATATTTTTAAATTTTTTTAGTAGCCAACAAGAAATTTTGGCATCACTCCATGGTGAAAATTACAATTACTTTTATAACATTGAAACCTCAGGTTTGAATGGACTACTTAAGAGAAGTTATTTTTTAACTTGATTTCAAGATTTTTGGAAGAGATTTATGCTGTGGCATTGTCTGTCCATCTGCCTGTTCTACACTAATATCTTTTCAATTCCTTGCTCAAATTCAACCAAATCTGAGTTACCTGTAAGAGTTCTAGTTTACTTTATGTTCCTTCAAGTCATGTGAAAAATGAAGGGCTGCATGGAAGAGAGACTCAAATTAGCATACTGATGAGGAAAAGGTAGACAGAAAGCAAACACTTTGTATTTTGCTAGACAGCAGTGGGCTAAGTCTAACTTTGGATTATCCACGCTGCATGTGCTCTCTTGCCTGCTTGGGGTGGCATGATGAGAAATGGTGGTGCCAAGTACGTTTATGGGTTGAAGGGAACCATCTTGCATTAGTTCTACTACTCACAGAAGAGCTCATTTGACTGGCATTGCTATAGCTACCTTAGTTCAAAAAGAGAAGGTTTTGAAAACCAATATCGTATGCTTTATTAAACTCAAGTCTTAAGTAAGGCTATGTATAATCATTTTAATTTCTGAGGCTTCACAAGTAATCCTACTTAAATATATAGAGAATATTTATCATAAGATGTTAGTGCCATTTTTCTTGATTATCACTTACAGAGGCTTCAAAGTACTCACTTCAAAGTGCTTAAAAGCCAAATGTGTTTTTTTTTTTCTTGCCACAGCATCCAGTAACCTAATAAAAGGCAGATTATACTGATTTACTCTGATGCACAAGGGATAACTAAAATATAAGGGTTTTTAAATGTGTACCCCGTAGGATTTTGAGTTGTTCCAGGACTACAGGCAATGTAGATGATTTTGTATTACAGGTACAGAACATTCATGTTTTTAAAAAATAATAGATTGCTTCAGTAGGACAAAGGACATACCAGAAAGAAAGCTTTGCCTTCAAACTTAAAGCCACAGGGACTCATGCCCATTTGGTATTTCTTCTACAGGAATCTCTCTAAAGACACAGTCACTGATGAAGCACTGTCCTGCATGGCCTTTTGTAGGCGGCCACAAGGATGCTGCACAACAGTCTTTTGCCCTCTGAACATAATGCTGTCTTCCAGGCAATCCACAGCTGGCCACTTTGGTTGTGCCTGGTGTACCAGCAGGCTGCCTTATGCCACTCTAAGCCCCTGGGTGTTCTTGGATGCGTGTCTGGTGTCCCCCTTGCAGTTCCTCTATAGGGACAGAGACTCCTCAAGACACGTCAAAGCACCCTGCAAAAGTCAATATAGACCTGTTCTTTGGATTGCCAGCATGCTTTAGGTCATTACTGAAGCTATGAATTTCACTGTTTGAGAAAGTTTAAGTGGCAAAAAATTTCCCTTTAGGTGAGAACCTTTTAGGTAGCCCATGGAGGATTCTGAAAGGAAGAGCAGAGTGATTTCGTTCTGATGTAACCTGACAGAGTCAGGCTAATGGGTACTGAGTGACTGGTGTGGCTGAGAGAGTTGGACTGATGCGCTTCTCACTAGCTGAAGCCATTTCAGGCGTCAGTTAAAAATGGCAAAGCTGTCTCGCAATACCAAAACCTGGAAGCTATGCTTACAAGAACGAACCATGGCTATGTCATAATATGAAGAATGATAATTTCAGTAGCATCTCTATTTGCAGCTATAACCCATTGAGATCATCTTGGAGTCAACCACCAGTACAGGTATCTCAGCCTTCAAGATTTTTCTTCTCAGCTTCACAAGTTCACCTTGTTAGGGTTTAGGTCCATCTTGGCAAAGCACTGGAACAGTTGGGGTGTAGGACCAATTGTGCCACACTTAGACAATGCATGCAACTGGCGTTCCTCAACTTGCACTGGATGTTCAATCTGCAGTACTTTCAGGTAGCTGTTCAGTGAAGGTGGGAGGGGGAGTGGACCTACAGGAACATGAATGGAAATGGCTGAGACATTGCCACAGCAGAACTGTCTGGGATCAGACCACAGTTTGTGTTTGACTACTGTTCAGTTTCAATTAGTGACTAGAGCATGCTGGTAAAATAGTACTGAAAATTTACTGGTTCTGGCATATAGTCCTTATCCCTAGCCTATCAAAAAGAAAGATGAGAAAATATCATTTGTGTTATAAGCTACATTTTAACTCTTACTTATATACCATGAAGGAAACTAATTATTCAATTAAAAGTTGCCTAGCACTAAAGTTGGTTCTCAGTGACTTTAACAGTAATATGTTGTTCTCTGCTGCAGGGAGTGGCAAATGGACCAGAACATACTGGATTATATCAGAGCATGGCTCATACTACTATCCACTCTACACAAACTTTGAAGCTCTTGCCTGCAAAGCTGCCAGAACCTGTTTTTGGGACTGTAACACACTAGCTGCATTTGTGGGGAGAAATCCTCTTAGGTTTCTCCTCTTTAGAGAAATCTAAAATGATTATTTTTAAGTTCAGCTCTCATGAACCCAAGCTGCTTACAGGAATATTGTTCCGTCCATTAAAATATAGCTTCATAATGCTTTTGCTAGGTAAACACTAATGTATTTATTTTAATTGAGGAGATACTTGAAATCTGGTGGAAATGGGGCTGGTGACAAATACACACTTTTTTTAGTCTCTACAGAAGCCTCACGGTGTATGCAAGGTAGAGAATCCAATCACCTCTTACATATGCAAATAAGGGCATAAATTTATCTGGATTATCTGAAGATGTTACATACTTGATCTCTAATATCCTGATGGTTTGGAAGGCCATGATAAGTTTCCTGGAGCAGGTCTGCAGAAGGGTGTGGAAATGCAATGTTTATGAACTAACCAGTGCTGTACGGTAGATGTTGTAGTCTACCATCAGTATCTTCTGCTGCAATGCTTCTCCCTTGCTGTGTGAGCTCACATGACTGCTGACTCCCCAACATGTGACAAGTTCCACATGGATGGTCCACAAGATGGTTCACTCCTCCTGAGAGGTTTGGGAACATTGATTTATCCTGTAGATAGAAGAGGATTATCAAAGTTTTCCATTGTTTTTCTCTCCTGTTAGTTGCTGACGATGTTTGTGGAAGAATAGGATCACTGTCTTTTCTGTACCATCAAATGCTTCTGCAGCTAGAGACCAGACCAAAGGGAGGAGAAGGATGAAACAACACTCCTCTTACTTTTTTTTTTTTCTGTTTGCAATGTATTTATTTTTATTCTCAATGCATTTTTCAACTTTGTAAAGAAATCTGGGATTGGATCTGTGGAAAAACTCCACAACTTTCTTGCCTTGTCTGCAAAATTAAGATTGCATCTTTGCTCAGGAGAATGCAAAACTTGAAGTTTTAGTTATATCTCATGGTATTATCCTCTATTTTGTGATACTTCCTTTCCCACAATGATATTGAAAAATTTATCTGGAACTTAGGGAAATAATAAATGTTCTGTAGTATATTTAAAGGACTATACGTATTAGTCCTTGTTCTTGTTATGTAGTAACACACTTCCTTCTTTCTAATCGACATGTTTGTATTGCCTTGTCCTGTCATTGGCTATTGTCATATTGTTCACTCCATACCACCAATGACTAACCATGGAAAACCAAAATATACTCACTTGTAGGCATTTGGAAATCTTCAGAGCCAAGTGGCATACAGGAGGATGGTGGTAACAAGTAAGGCAAATGGCCTGGAACTGGGGACTAAAGCCCTGCTTCAGAAGGCTGTCTCTTGCAAAGCTCTTTCCTCTCATACTTTCCATACTGTGCCAGTGGGCAGTCAACAGTTTGGATCCTGCCTGTGTCAGCTAACAGGAGGGAATGTAAGGGGCTGGACATGAGGATGTCTGTTGCTGATTGTCTTGAGCTATTGCTCTGAAACTGCCTGGCTGGCAGGAGCTGCAGCCTGATAACAGAAGAGACAGGTTTCACAGGATCACAGAACAGCTGGAAAGGGCCTCTGGAGACTGTCTGGTTCAACCACCCTGCTCAAAGCAGGGTCATCTAGTGCAGGTTGCTCAGGACTGTGCCCAGTCAGGTTTTGAATATTTCCAAGGATTGAGACTCCTCAACTGACCTGGACAACATTACCCTTACAGTAAAAGAGCTTTTTCTCATGTTTAAACTCAATTTCCTGAATTTTGGTCTGTGCCCATTTCCTCTTGTCCTTTCATTAAGCATCACCCATAAGAATTTGGCTCTGTCTTCTTTACTGCCTCCCATCAGGTATTTGTACACATTGATAAGATGTGCCTCCTAACCCCAACCTTTTCTTCTCCAGGCAAAAACAATCCTTGATCTCCCAGCCTATCTGCTTATGTTGGACACTCCAAACCCTTAATCATGTTCATGGCCCTTTGCTGGACTCACTCCACTATCTCCATGCCTGTCTTGCACAGCACTCCAGATGTGGTCTTATCAGAGCTGAACCGTGTGGAATAATCACCTTCATCAACCTGCTGGCAATGCTCTTCCTAGTGCAGCAGGGTGCTGCTGGCTGTCTTTCTTTCAAGGGTGACTTGCTGGCTCATTTTCCACTTCTCAACCAGGACGCCCAGGTCCTTTTTTGCAAAGCTGCTTTCTAGTCAGTCAGCCCACAGCACGTACTGATGCATGGGGTTAATCCTTCCTAGGTGCAGAACTTCGCATTTCACTTTGTTGTATTTCCTAACATTTCTGTTGGCCCATTTCTCCAGCCTGTTAAGGTCCTCTGAATGGTAGCACACTCACTGGACCTATCACCCGTTCCTACCAGTTTTATATCAGCTGCAAATATGCTGAGGGTGCACTCTGTCTCATCACCTAGGTCATTAATAAAGACGCTAAACAGTATTGGACCCAGTATCAACCTGTAGGGTATGCTGCTGGTGACTGGCATCCAGCTGGACTTCATGCAGATCAGCCGATGACAACCCTTTGAGCCCAATATTTCAGCCATTTTTCAATCCACCTCACTATCCATTTACCTAGTCCCTACTTCATCAGTTTGTCTAGGAGGATGTTATGGGAGACAGCGTCAAAATCCTTGCTCCAGGCAAGGTGAACAATATCCACTGCTCTTCCCTCACACCAAGTTGGTTACCTTATCACAGATGGCTATCAGGTTGGTCAGGCATAAGTTCCCCTTCCTAAATTTGTGCTGACTTTCCTCAATGACTTTCTTGTCATTCATAGGTTTGGAAATGGTTGCCAGGAACATTTGCTCCATGACCTTCCCAGGGAGCCTGACAAACCATAGTTCCCTGGATTCTCCTTCTTGCTTTTCTTGAAGATAGCAGTGACATTTGCTTTCTTCCAGTTCTGAAGAACCTCGCCTGATCCCCATGACCTTTCAAAGATTATTGAGAGGAACCTTGCAATGACATTGACGAGCTTCCTCAGTCCTTGTGTATGCATTCCATCAGGACCCATGAACTTGTGTATATCTAATTGCTTTAAATGTTCCCTAACTTGATCCTCCCTGATGGAGGAGAAATCTTCATTGCTCTAGGCTTTCCCACTGGTAACAGGGGTCTGGGAATCCTCAGGAAAAATCTTACCAGTAAAGACCAATGCAAAGAAGGCATTGTCTTGGACATTTCCATGTAGTTTGTCATGAGTTGCCTTGCCCCATCCAGCAACTGGCCCACATTTTCCCTTCCTTTTGCTGCTCATATACTTGTAGAATCTCTCCCATTGCCTTTCATGTCCCTCACCAGATTCAGATCAAGATGGCCATCAGCTTTCTTTATCCCATCTCTTCATGCTCAGACATGGGGTTGCCTTACTCTGCTTCCACCTCTTTTATGCTTCATTTTTGAGTTTCAGTTAGAGCTCCTTGTTCATCCATACAGGTCTCCTGCCACTTCTGCTTGACTTCCTGCTCACTGGGATGTACCATTCTTGAACTTGGAGGAGGTGATCCTTGAAAATAACCACCTCTACTGGACCCCTCTTCTCTCCAGAATAGTCACCCACTGGGATTCTTCCAAGCAGATCCCTGAATAGCCAAAGTCCTCTCTCCTGCAGTCCAGGATTGTGATCCTGCTTTTTTGGTTTTTTCCCTCTTCTCAGCATCCTGAACTCTACCATCTCATGGTCACTGTGGCCAAGGCTGTCCCTGATCATCACATCCCTGACCAGTTCTTCCTTGTTTGAAATATAAGGTCCAGCAGAGACCTTGTTGTCTCCTCATTCACCTGTGTCAGGAATTTATCATTAAGGCACTCCAGAAACCTCCTGAGTTACTTGTGCCCTGCTGTATTGCCCTTCCAGCAGGTATCAGGGTAGTTAAAGTCCCCTCATTTACCTATAATGTACTAGTAGCAGAAATTTGGTAAAATACCAGAAAGTAGGAGTATATATTATTAAGTACATTACAGTTAGCCATTCTTCCCCTCCTCTCTTGCACATCTGTGTATGAACAGCTAAAAGGCCAGCACAGATCTCTGTGTGGCATGTTTTCATGTGCTCCATGTACGTGAACATTTTAAGTGCTGTGCATTTGTATTTTCAAAAGTGTCTTACCAGATGCCACAACGCTTTAAGGGCTGTTGCCATATTTCTGAAGAATGGTAAGCTCCTGGAAAAGTACTAGTTAGGTCTAGATACACAGTCAAAACCTTGTAAGATATTTGTGATGGCCACATTCCAGTTATTTAGTGAAAAGGGAGCTGTTGTCCATTTATAATTGCTGATAACCTGAGAATATATCACTTGTATAACAGAACTAGTGTAGAGTTTCCAGGGGCCAGGGAAATCTCTGCCATCAGATGTTACTCTTTATCTGTAAAAAGTTCACGGACTCCTGAGGATGAAATCCTTATGGTGGTGAAATATTTTCAGATGATTAGACTTCAGTGAAAGCAGAGTGAAATCAATGCTGAACACTTCCCATAGTCCTACTTTGAATATTCCAGCGTGTATTTGCAATGCGAAGTTGTCTCTTCTCCGTATGAGAATGTCCCTTCTTTTAAGAAGTGCTCCAATGTTGAGCTCCTTTTGAGTTTTCTGCCTCATGTATTGAAACAGCTGCTTCAAAGACATTATACTGTTGGTTAAGCAGTGCCTGATCCGTATGGGTGGCTCTGCTTAGGCCTGTTTTATTTCTGTATTTCCTTGAACACAAAGGTTTGAAAGGCCTCATATAGGCTGTTTTGTTCACTGTCTTGGCGATGGGTCTGTGACAGGGTGTGCACAGATTAAAAGATTAGTTTTATGCTTGAAAACTATAAATTTTAAGCATGTGAGGTACAAGTGGAAGTTAGGCTGAAGCTCAGTGATGGATGCTGCTTTATTTTTACTCTGCTGCGATGATGTTTTGCTCCTTCATAAAGAGAGTGATAGAGTCAAGCAGAGACCTCTGGAGGAAGGGGCAAATCACTCCTTGAGATCATCTGAGCATGTAAGAGAAGAAAATAGCTTTGATACATGCTGGTCAGGCAGAGGAGGAATGTCTGAGACTGAAAGCTAGCTGAGGAGCTAGGAGATGGCTAAGGAGAGCAGGGAGCAAACACACAGCCAGGCCTGAGTGGTTTCTCAGGATCAGGAGGGCACTGCGTAGAGTTGAGCTGCAACCTCAATACAACAAGCTGTTAGGTTGCCAGAAAGCCTAAAAGAAAGGATGTACTTCAGAAGGATAAAACAAGCAGAGGACCTTCCATTGCAAACCATTTTAAAATTTCTTTTACCTAAACACTTGATTTATCTGTGTTATAAGAAGTTAACTCTTCTTGTTTGTGTTCTAATAGAATCTGGCTTTTTACTTTAGAAGTCCTTCCATATTTTTTAGGAGAAGGGGAAGTTCATTTTACAAGCTTTAAGCAAATCCGCCTCACAGTTACTATCCAATTTGAAGTTTAGTCTTTGGCTCACCTGAATAAGTTTTTTTCAGATTTTCCAGAAACTGCTCCTAACTCTGCGTTTTTCTAACCACACGTAGACTGCATCGCCACAGTGCAGGTTTAATTTTGAGGCTTAATAATGGAATACAAAATCTGGGTTTTTTTGATCTTGTATGAGATGTGCAGGCTGGATGTCAACCAGATGTCAAACTTTCTGAAAGTAGTTCCATTTTTGGGGAAGATGACCAGCCTTTCTGTGCATTAAAGGAGATTCCTTAGTTCATTAGTTTTCACATGAGTCAAACATTTGCAGAGTGATACTAAAACATATACTGTTGATTAAACCTTTTTTCAGTGTGGAACTCATCCTGAAGAAATATTGGTACTCTCCAGAGCCATTTATATGTGACAAAAGATTTCAAATGTGCTCTCTTCCAAGGTTTATCCACAACTAAAGTAATACTTCTTGGTAGAACTAGAATTTTATGCATGTGCTAATAATAATTCCACTTTCAGTTGAGAAAACAATTAAACTAATAGATTGGAAAGGGCATATATTTTCTCTCTGGCCACCATCTCAAATTGTGAAAATATCAATGTTTCTGATAGCTGTTCATTGTCACAGCTCTGAAAGGGGAACAAGCCTCTGTCTCTCAATTAATTAAAAAAGACACAATGAAACTGCATTAGGAATATTTGCAAATGGGAAAAGTACAGTGCATTCAAATGATTTGGCTTTTGAAAACATATAATCATTTATACAGATAAAGCTAACACTGACTTTCCAGAAACGCTAGTAGGTTTCTGGCTCTCTTATTCCCTTACACAGCAAAGTATGCTGTACATAAATAATTACTCAGTTTTAAAAAAAATGTGCAGTCATGTTTATAGTAACTTTTCTTCAATTGCCAAAAGAGTTCCAGAGTTACAGGAGATATTTCATTTTATCAGCCTTAAATATTTGGAACTACTGAAGCTTATCGCCACAAAAATACTATCATCTACACTGTTAACTTAAGATAACTGTGTTATCTTAACAGTGCAGTTGAAGGGATCTTGAAAAGTTTCCTCACTATTAGAAGTTAGTTTTCTACATTAGGTGAAGATTGCCTAATTGCAATTTCTAATTTCTTTAAGGATGATGAGGATGGGAGTGATGCTTTCAGTGACTAAATAACTACTTTAAAGTTTTTTTTTTATGACATACTTAAAAATCATAACAACCTGCTCTTCTGGAGTTAATGATATAATGCTTTCTGTGAAAGGTAAGCTAGGAAAAAGAATTGACAACTGATTCATGCATCACAGCCTAATTCTTAAAAACACTTCACATCAAAGCAGAAAAAACACCAAGCATTTCATTCACCTTTCAAATACCTGAATTTGTATTAAAGCCGCAACAAACAAAACTAAATTTAAACTGAGCCACTTGCGTTCTCTGGAAAAAGCGTTGGCCTTTCAGGAAACCACAGATGTTTGTGACAGGCTGAACTTCCAAGTCTGGATGTGGAACCTTGGCCTGAGGAATTTTGTGGAGGGCAAGGGTATCAGTTGTACACCTGCTGCGCGAGCCTTGTGTAAGGAAATTATCCATGTCTCTATCCTTAAGCTCTCGTTCTCTCCATTTCTCTAAATTCATTGACTTTAATATGCCCTCTGCTAACTCGAGTGCACACTCTGAAGTATATTTTTCTTTTGAAAACAGATGGTATGGAAATTTGTTAAATATTGGTTCTGTTAAACCCAAGCTACAAATTAATGTTAATTTCAGTTGAACGTGTGAAAAGACATACAAATTGATTTTAAAAAACACCTTAAGAACTGAAATGTTTAGAAGGGTATTCATTATCGTTTTTCAATAAATTGAATATGATAGTATATCAGTGAGGGCAACAGGAAAGCTGAATGAGAGAAAATTGGATGAGAAATAGTATTTCCCTTTTCTATTATGTTTTCACCCATGAAAGATGATGAGCCAGCTTCCGAGGCAATTAAAAGCTGTGTTGTCAAGAATATGGCATCCCATATGGATTTCTGGTAACTGTACTGCTAGTCCGCCCTTTAATCACAACAAAACTGGTCTTTTTAAGCTGCACCTAATAAATAGGTGTCCATATTAAGTATCAGTAGTTTCAACTTGTACGTCTTTCAGCCCTGAAGCTTCTTATATTACATTTTTTCTCTTTATAAAGGTTCTACTCATAAACATACTGCATTTATTTGTTCAACTCATCTTCCTTATATTGACGAGTAATAATATGCAGAGGCTTCATTTGGGTGGGCGGGGAGAGCAAATTAATATACCTAGGTCCTTTAATAAACTTCATAGGTTATATTTTCTAATTGATTGTTCTTTGGTTTATTTTTGGGGTGTGGTTTTTTTTCATAATCAGCTTTTAGAGATGTGGTACTGAAATCCAACTTCTTTATTCCAATTAAGGCCTAGTCACTGCTGTCTAGACTGCAGTAATGATGTTGGTTGTTTTCCTGTAATAACCCTATTGATATGCCCCAAAATAGCACTGGCCCTTTTTTTTGAATACCTGATGTTGGCTGACTGTACAAATAATGGACTATCGTCCATTATATGGAGTTATTTTTTTTGCTGTAAGGGGAAACTGTGCATTAAATACAAAAATCATCTTGAAAGGAAAGGGAAGGTTTTAGCCTGAAAGATGTTTTTCAGCCCTACTTAGGGAAACTGTCATTCAAGCTCTACATATCAGGGTTGTGTGGCTCTAGGGAATGATATCTGCTGTTCTCCTAGTCCCTCATGGCAAAAGGGTGAAGGTGAGAGCTGGGGTCTAATGAATTGCAGGCTGAGGGCAAATTCACCTATCTGTGAAAACTGTGGTTTAATACCTTTTCAATGGAGAAGACATTAGCCTGAACCTTACTGTATTATTTCTTGCTATTAGGTTTTACAAAAAGCCATCTTAGTTAGCTGAAGCACCAAAAAGACCTACTTCTGGGCACTAAGGATTATGTATCTCTCTTACAAGTTGGACCGGTGTGATGTAAGATTGTAAGTGCCCTGTCTGGCACTTGAATGTCTCTGGAGACAATTCCAGAGGATCACTGGCTATTTGGCATAGCAAGAAAAAGTTCTGCAGTACCCTTCCATGGTGTCAACTTAGGTCAACACGTTCATACTTTTCTTTGATTTGGAAATCTCCAACCTTTTAATCTTAATGTTAGTCAAAAAAGGGCAGGAAAGTACAATTTCACAAAGCTGTCACAGGCTCAAGGTATTTATTTTGAGCTTGAGTCTTATTTTGTATAGACTCATACGTTTCTGGTTTAGTTGGAAGCTGTGTCAGAATGGGGTGCTCCAGCTGCTTTCTTCCTTTATATGTGTGGAGAGACTTGCTTTACCTCTTTACCAGAAGATTTCTGGTATCTCTGCAGGTGTCATGGTATTGTTGAAACTATATGATTTGTTGTTTTGTCCCCTTTCTTGAGACCATGCCAGGTTCTTGTAGATAAGTACTATATGAACATCAACAAAGTTTTCGTCAAATATTATCAGTAATGATGAGAGGCCTTAGGTACTGGGAATAGGTGGATTTTGCTGGGCTGTTTTGTACTGGAATAAAGGAAGAAGTCTGGTACAAGGACCTCTATGCTAGACGCTTAGATGAATACTTGGCCTTATACCAGCTGCTGTGATCAGGGGGGAATGCCAGCCAGCCAGACTCCTGTTCTGTAAGAAGAATAATCTCTGAATTTCCCCAAAGAATGGTGTGACTCTGCACCATCTGTAATGACAGCCATTGTGCTAGCTGCACAAAAATCCTTCACAGGTGCATCTCTGTCTGGGAGAGACACTTATCTTTTCTTTATTTGTTGTAGGTTGTTGGTTTTTTTTTTCCCCATTAGTATTCATGAGCTAATAAAGTGATAGGCCACAATATACATGTGTTTTGAATTGCAGTACTTGTTACAGATAAGGAATTCACACGAAATCATATGAGAGGAAGAAATGCACATGACCAGCTTTGAACGTATGCTTCCCACACAACAGAAAACCACAAATATGTGCAATTGATGAGCAGCTAAATCGAATGCTCTGTTGGTGACCATATTAGCTTCACATAAAGTGCTCTGCTTGACTTGCCAGTCAAGAACTTGTACTGTAAGTTCTGCTAGAAGGCTGAATTTGTTTCAGACCTACCAGGGTGTTTGGGACAGTAATCCTACAAACAAGGACATACCAGGCCAAGGGAATGGGACTATCATGGGAGGCTGCACATAAGCACGTAGGCTATGCGTATAAAATTGACCTCTGCTGTCTGGTGGGTTATCAGGCAGGGAGTTAGGAAACTAGTACTCTCTTCCTGACTCTGCCAATGATCTACCGGCGTTTCCTAGCAAACCACTTTATCTTTCTGTTTTTTAGTTCCCCTGTTGCTTCAAACAAGGGACAATGTCATTCTGGGGAAAAGTTTCACCTAGAAGAGCCAGGAAGCTCACCATAACAATAAGGTTTGTGCTTGTGATGTTACTACAGAAAGTACCATGAGTTTGCTACAGGAAAAAAAAGTTCCTTGCTTCTAATCCATCTATTTCCTTTCTGCTGGGACTTTCCACAGCAGTCGATTATGGATTTTAACTACTCAATTTTAAAGCAAATCAGGGCTGAGTGGCTTCCATTAAGATGCATTGAGTCAGAGACAGAAGTGGATAGAAACAGTACACAATGCAATCATATTTTTAAGAGCATTTTGTGGGATTGTTTTTTGCTATCAAGGAACCGGAAAAAATAGAAGACAATACTATTTAAGTCTATTTTTATTGATGGGATTTGTGCAAATTTAAGATTCTATTATTTTTTGTGAAACTGGTACTCCTCCAGGGAGAGAAATGAGATCTATCTGTCTTGGCAAGAAGCTCCAAAGATTTGAGGGGAAAAGTGTGAAGGAGAAAAGACATTCTGAAGAATATAATCAACCAAATAAATAAATAAATAAGAATGGAGAGAAGAGATTGAAAACTCTAGGCTCATTATTATATATTTGATAGTAACAAATTGGTGATAGTGTAATCCTAACATTAATAATGCATACCTGTGTATTAAAGTATATGAAATTAACTCATATAGATGTGTTCCTTCTCTCTGTGTCCATACTGAATTTAACCCATAACAGTAAGATACCTATTACGGCTAGTCCTGAGTATGACAATTACGAGAGCTGCAGGCAAATGACTAGATCACTGACTAGGTCCTGGCCTGAACTTAGACTAATGGAAGAAAATTCCCGGGCACCAAATTCGAAACTCTTGAACATGATACAACAAAGTAAGAAGCTGGCAAAAGCTGCAGCTAATACCAGCAGGAATGGCAGAATTGCCTGGATTAAGGTATCAAGATACCCACGTAACAACGCCAGGACCTGTGGGAAAAACAGTTGGTGTTTATTTGGGAGAGAATGAGGATAGTGGAACAGAAGAGAGTAAGAAGGGGAAAAGTGAATGTAAGGGGTAGCAAGCTGTGATTAGTGCTGTCTGGGGATACCTGTTGGGCTGTCTTGTGCTTTATCACTGTGGACTAAACTAGGACAATAAACCAAACTTCTTGTTCTGACCATAGCACATGCATCAAACCTGCTTCCCTAGTGAGGAGGACCAGGGGGAGTAGCATGCCTTCCTGAGCCAGCCAGGGAACACCTAAGCCAGATAAGGCATCCTGGTATCACTGTGACCATGCCTGTCCCAGGCCTGAGGGCATTGGCATCCTCCTAATGACTTCCTGCCAACATTAAAAAGTGCCAGTGGAAACCTTGTGCAATCAAACCCACTAGAGGCTTTTGACTCTGCTTCTTCACGGTGTTGGTAGAATGAACTTCAGAAACTATCTGAAGTGGCAGAAAGGACCTCTGATCACTATCTGTTCCTCAGTTTGGCTAAACACAATTCCCCTAAAACTGAGAAGGTTCATTTATGTAGCATCTCTAGAAACTACTGGTTCATCAAAAGAGCCCTGGAAATACTTCTGGTGTATAATAGGGGTGAGACTTACAATATAATTTTATAGCTGTTGTTCACTTAACTAGGTAAGTGAAAAGAAAAATATGAGTAGAAGAACCAGGTTTGCATAGCTAGAATGATTCTGTTGCCTTTTTCTTTAACCTAGTTTAGTGTTAAGAGGGATTTCAGAAGCCATAGCAAGAACGGGTAGAGTGGACACAAATATAACCTTTTGTAATCTGCAGCCCCGACAAGTTTAGCAATCCCTGTGTTGTCCTGCCAACAAGCTGCAAGGCACAGTTTGAAAGTCAGCGATACCAGCAAACAGAGTTGGTCTGGTGGGGGATAAGTACTAGAGAGGCAGCCTTTCACTTTGGGAGACTCTAGATTATCTCCCACAATGACAAAAAATTTCTTCTCTTGCATTGTTTTCATTTTTTCTACGTGAATGACTGTGTCTTTTGGATGAGGAGGTGTATATAACAGTAGTCAGCATCCATAAGCATGCACTTGATAACTCCAGATGACCTATGCACCTGTCCAGATGGTATTTTTGAATAGTGAGACCTTTTCTTTTTCAATCTCGTGGAAAACTCTGTGTATGCTGTAGAGCTATCAGCTGGACATTAACTTGCCCTTTGAAAATCTACCTGCTAACAAAGCATTCTTCACATGTCTGGAAATGATGGTAAAGAGGGGGTGCAGCTTGGGGGGGACTCCTTTGTCATGTGGCAACTTGTGTCCCAGTAGACCCAGCTAACCTTTTGGGAAGAAAGCTGGAGATTGCGGTGGCAGTGGGACAAAGTGAGGCAGAAACTGCTGCTGGAATCTCAACAAGTTAAAATTTCCAGAGATCTCTCTGCTTTGGCTTACTCAAAACTAGATAACATAACAGAATTTTAGAGTTTGAGATGGATCACTTGAAAATTAGCATTTCTGCTCTGTGAATGGAGCAGAATGATTTTTTTCCCCCTCCAAATGGCTTAGTTTGCAGTTGCCAGGCAGCCCTGTCTGCACTCACCTGTAGACCCTACTCATCATGCAGGCTCAGAGGTTCATAAGTGCTGTTTACAACCTTCTTGGCCAACAGAAATGTTTTCAAGACTTGGAAGGTCGCTCTAGACTAGTGGCCTACATTCACATTGAATATGCTAGCTGGTATGCCTAGATACATGGAAAATGTATAAATTTTCACCATTCAAAAATACACTACTTCTGGTAAAAATTTGTTGAAATTGATTTTTTTAAAATATTTAACATGACTTTTGATTTGTATTCAATTTTAACAAAGTTCATACTTTTCCCCTTCTGCAACATTTTTAGACAAATTATAGAACTCACAATTTAATCAAGTTAAAAAAAAATCCGACAGCTGTAGGGAGGAATTCTTCCTCCTCCTATCATTGTTGTGACAGACTGTAATGGCTTGTAGGATGGTGGGAGGCAACTCTGAGGAGCAGCGAACTCAGGAATATTGTGCTTATCCTCTATGAGCTCTCAAACAATGTCCCAACAGATCGACTTAAGACTGCTTCTTGAGAGCAAACATTTTCTCTGTTGGAGATCAGGGGATGCATAAGGCTCCATAGCGGTTCTGTGCAGGATTAGGTTTTGTGGAGGGAGTAGGGAGAGCTACAAGCAGGTTTACGCATTGTCATCTGAGAGGAAACCACTGAGCAAGACATGGGAGCTGTGCCAGATAATATCTGGTGCAGCAGGCTTGGCCTTTGGGGGCTAGCTGTGGTGAATTTAACTATGGAGGTCTAAAAGGATGGCTGGTCCCCACCTGTGTCATTTGCCAAGGGTTACTGCCTCTGCTGCAAAGGTAGCAAAGCAGGATTCACGTCAGCTCCTTGGTCGCCCCAGGTCACTATCCAGTATTTCAGCATAAAATCCACCTTCTGCAGCAGTTTATACAAATGAGTTAAGTAATGGACTGACAGGCAGACCCATGTCCTCTTCCACTGCCTGCACTATCAAGGTAGTAATGTCTGGCAGGGAGGTGCAGAAAAGAGGTGTGCAACAAGCTACAGTGGTATTTTCAACTCTGCTAAATAAATCTTCCAGAGTTTGTCTGCCACTCATCTCGCAGGAGGTAGAATCAAAGGGGACGGCCCGGTAGTGAGAGGTGGCCAGCTGGAGACCATCTCTGCTTTCTGCTGTACCACTGTCACTCTTTAGGGTGTGATTTTTGTGAGATAGATACAGAGTGTTCTTAAACATCCCTACCCCACTGACCTGCATAACCTGAGAAACTTGCGCCTGAATTGGGTTGATATTATGAAGTTATTTTTTAGCTCTGGCTATGCATGCTGTTGTATCATAAATACTTTTTTGCCCATGTGCATCCATTTTTGTAGGTGAGACTCTGTCACATCTCTTCAGATCAAGGGCATTAATTAGCTCCTAAATTGCAATGATAGTGACTGAAATAGAAAACATTTGAATCAAGGACTGTCTGAAGCTCAGAACAAACCATTCTGTCTGTCTTGTCTTTGAACGGAATGTATGGATTAAAAGAAAATTATCAGAGAGAGAAAAAAAGTCACATAAGTGGGGAAACATAGAAGGTCCTCAGGACGAGGCAAGACTGGTGGTAGGTAAGCTGCTCTAATGGGGAGGTTGGGTTAGAAAAAATAGAGTGGTTTGGAAGTACCCCATATTTCAGGAGAAGGGTGTGATCTGATCGGAAATTCCCTGTTTAGGTCCAAAAGATCTGAACTGAGCTCAAAGGAAGGCTCTGACAGGATGGTGAAAAGGTGGAAGGCCTTATTTTTTTATAGATCCATGTATTTATTGTGGCATGAAGTAAGTAGTGGTGGAGTCTTAATGAACTTTGTCCATTAAGTCTGACTTTCGATTTTGGGTTACTTAGCTCTACCAAGTACTTGTAGAGATGTAAATAGTATACTGGAGGGCTTGCGCTTCTAGGGTTAAGTTCTGGGAGATAATTTATTTCAACCCTGAGGGACTAGCCTTAAATCCTGTGGGCACAAAAATTGATTTCATCTTTTGGATGCCCAAGAGAGGATCTAGAACCTGAAAACTAGAGACATCAGGTGAGTGAGTGCATTGATCCTTCCCGACTCTGGAGGTTTCAGGTTGGAAGGAGGTCACTGACCGGATCTCTGGCACTTTCCAATTTGGCTATGCACAGCTCTGTAGCAATAAAGTCTTGCTCTGTTCAGTGTCTTCCTCTGAAGATGTAAGGTAGGCCCATTTCCACCAGCTCATAATTATTATATGTCAGTTGGCACAGGTTTTTTTAGCATGCTACATCATCTGTTAAAATGCCTGTTTGATAGTAGACACTGCATGTTTATTCCTACGGCTCTTTCCCACCTCTTACTTATTGTGGCAAGGGCACAGGGCTCTTCCCATGATACCTGCCTCATCAGTGTCTCAGTAAGTCTGCATTAACAGAACTGTGATCCAGAAGAAAAGTCATAGCTAGAGAAATGAGATACGTATGGGAAGGCTTGAAAGGCTACTAATAAAATGTCAAAGCACGGCCAGATATTGCATGCACACATTCCTTACATTGCATAATTCCGTGTACTCTTGTGCAAATTGAAAGTAGAAATGGCGTCACAGTGTCTGTTTCTTATTTATTCAAATATCCCCTGGCTTGGAGGTTAAATTGTGAACCACAGTGCCGCATCCGGTAAGATGTGCTTTGTGTGTGTGTAAAGTACGGGGAAAACCCGTGACAGAAGGAGTCCTCTACTAGCCATACAGGGAAGGTAAGGACAGCTTGAACTGTGGTTTCACAGAGCATCCAGAAGAACTTGGGGCAGCAAGTGCTTGTCCTGTATATTCATCATTCCTCTCTGACAACACTCAGGGGTCTTAAGGACTGCTCCCTTTGGTGTCTGCAGGTATGTCTACTTACCCCTGATGTCTGAACCACAGTTTTCCAGGAACCTTCCAGCCTTTAGGGTGGCCTCTTGGGACTCCAGCGTACTTGCATTTCCCAGAAACAGTAGAGACCCTTCTCTGAGTGAATTGACTTGTATGGACTACTCATGCTCAAGGAAGCATAAAACTTCAAGGAAATGGCAGTTTTGATTCAAAAGCAGCAGTCTGGTGAGCACTGAGCAAAGAGGAGCTTGCTTAGGGCTGTGGGCCTGCCTTCAGCTGTGTAAGGAATAAAGTTAATTGTCACCCGACCTCAGTTAAATGGATGACCACATGAGCAGTAGAGTGTTTAATCACAAAGCCACTAGAAACAACTTGACATGAGATGGAATTACTTCATCAGAATTTATTCTAAGGGGATCAGGGACTGAAGCAGCAAGGATATGATGTGCCGCCAGTACAGAATCAACCTTCCTGTCTCTCTCCTTCCTAAGCAGGTTTGTTCCAAGCCATTGGAACAAAAATGCTGCCTTCTGAAAAGCACCATCTGCCTTGAAAATTTAAGGCAGTAACCCACGGTAGAGAAATGGGGACCATCACAAGTACTTCACTGCAGAACCCCACCTCGTGTATGAGGTCCTGGGTGAGATTTTCAAATACATATGACTGAGTTACTGCGTGGTGGCTGGAAGTCTGAATTCATTGAAAAACCTAGCAACTATCTCCACTAAAGAACAAAAATGGATAGTTCTTTCTGTGGGTTTTGAAACTGTCCTTGCTTTCAGTATTGCTACCACTGACTGTATCAGATTTCAGTCAACTGAGTTGCCAATTTTAGCCTGTGAGAAACAGAATTGCCTTGGGGCAGGTGAAGTAACTGTTCTGAATAGTTTGTCTTTTAACAGTCTATATACTCTTCAGGAAATGGACAGGTTAGCCGTATGTATTTGATAGAAGTGCTAGTATTTTAGCTGAAATGGCTGGGAAAGGAAAGGAAAGGAAAGGAAAGGAAAGGAAAGGAAAGGAAAGGAAAGGAAAGGAAAGGAAAGGAAAGGAAAGGAAAGGAAAGGAAAGGAAAGGAAAGGAAAGGAAAGGGGAAAAGAGATTTTGAATGAATGACCTGACACTTACTAAAATAATTGTTTTCTTATAAAATTCCAAGTCTAGTATCAGTGCAGTCAAGTTAAATTGTTTACAAACAGTTGATAAGGGCTAGAGGTACAAAGTGGGGAAATACATGTTACTGACTTCAAAAACAGTCATAGCCTACAAGTGCCTTGACATGGGGTCTCAGTGAGGTGCATGGGACAGAAGACCAGTGGGATTCTCTGGGGAATAGCCATAGCGGTAGGTGTAAGTTCATAGTTCCACCTCTACATGCAATAAGGAGAAAACTGTGCTGGGGTAGGATATACAACTTAGATGCATATTGTATTTTTCAAAGATTTTCAAAAAAGGCCATGAAAGGGGCAGGGAAGAGTGACAGAACACCTTCAAGGGCTAGTGAAAATGACTTCCACTGAAAAATGTGAAATGCTGCGTCCATTTACCTAACTGTAGAGATGCTTGAAAAGTAACTGATTTACAGTAGACCAATATCCTCAAATGGGGGAAAATCCTTTGTATGACAGGGCTGACCAATCTCATGGAGAAAGGCTGTACAGGAAGCTATGTCCAGAACCAGAAGCCAGATCAATATTAGAAATAAGGTCGTTTCTTGAAACTGAGGTTTATTAACCTGGAACATAGGATGAGAGGAAGTTATGAAGTCTCTGTTTTATTTTCCAGACCTTGCTGGAAAATACAGCTTAATTAAAAGATATTTTACAGTTTAGTTAAACACATGTTATTGGATTCACTGGCCTTGGTGAAATTTAACTCAATTGAATTTAATAAAAAGGAGATTAGGCAAGGTGTCCTTTCAAGATCTCTTTCAGACCTATTTTTTCTGTAATGAAATAGTCCTTCTGGTTTTGAAAGCTATGTATCTATGTCTCTAGGGGAAAAAAAGGGGGAAATACGTTAACAAATTTGTCTGTGTCTGCTTGCTTTACATTTATCTGCATCACATGTAGTAAATGTACTTTATTAGGAACCACTGGTTTCCTTTAAGCTCATTGAACTTCACAATGAAGCTCCAGTGCTTCTGTCTACAACATGTCCTGTCACATAACCCAGCGTTGCACTGATCATTGGATGGGCTTTTTGCCAAAGTACCACTGTCTAAATGGTTGCAAGGAGAGCAACATAAGAAAAACATTTTTTAATTGACCTGTGTCTCTTTTCTTTTTACTCAAAGACTGTCCGTGTATAAAACGAAACCTATCATTGTCACTCTCCCAAGGGAAACATATTGCCTTTCAGCACTTCTTTCCCTGAGCCTTCCTCCTATCCTTTGTATGGTTATTTGTGTTCAGCTGCTCTGCCTGTGCATCTCTCTCTCTCTCTCTCTCTCTCTCTCTGCTGTTGCCGAACTGCAGCTCCCACTGGAATTTGCACAATCAAAACCAGCTCTCATCTCAAACAGCAGTGAATCACACCACCTGAAGAAGAGGAATAGCAAATTGAGCACAGTAGCCTCGCTGCCTATATAGCGTGAGGTACCAGTAGCACCCACAGGATGGAAGGACCTGGGTTTATGTGAGACCCACTTAGCCTGAGATCTGCTGCCAGTGATCTGAAAGCTGTCACAGGCTTTTATAGGAGTGTGTGTATTTAGGGGACATTTTTAAGAAGCTAATAGCCTGCTGCATCTGAAAGCTGGAAAAGGCTGCTGCTTGCTGCTGCTGCTGCAGTAACTGGTGCAGCAGGATGAACGTGTAAAGGACAGCTGCCCGAGCCATGCCGGTGAGTCTCCCGTCCTGCTCTGTCTTCATTAACTGAAGGGATCCAGAAGAAAACAGAGGCACTAAGCAAGTGCCACACTGGATTTATCACTGTGTACCCTTCACTGTGGAAAATGGTCAACAAAGACATGAATGGATTTCCAGTCAAGAAGTGTTCAGCCTTTCAGTTTTTTAAAAAGAGGGTAAGATTTTCCTTTAATTCTTTCTTTTCACGTTCTTTTTATATTGTTGCTGTATTTGTTAATGTGCTAGAGCAGGGAGAAAGTAATTGAAGAAGGAAGGTGTTTTAATACCAGTTTCCTGCTATAACGAGCCTGTGGCATGGGCAGTTCCACTGAACACCAAGGGCAATAGCACCGTAGGTGAAGGGGAGCCAGGGAAGGGGGACGGGGACGGGGGGGGACTGAAAGGCATTACATCAGCAGTCTGTGCTGTGGAATGTATATCTCAGTCACGGCTGACCACAGGGCTTGACGCAATACAACCAGCTATTCAGACTGGGATAACACACTCCAAAGCAAAGTGCAGGGTTGTTGCAGCTTGTCTCTGACTCCCTCCTCCACATCCACCTAGGGGTATGACTCCCTCCACACCTTTCATTCATTTGCCTGAAGTGCGGCATTACCCACCTCCATTCATCATCTCGCAGAGGGGGGAAAAAAGAGAACAAAGAGGCATTTGTGAGCTCAGCAAAGTATTTTATAGCTTGTAATTTGCCTGTAATCACAATTAATGCAGGAGGAAAGAATAAGACCAAGGTACACCTGGATTTGGTTTTCGTTTATATTCTTTAACTTCGGCAGATATGTCAGAATTTAGAAAAGGTCTGCTATGTATTCTATTTGACTGCTCGTTTCCTTAAGGAAACGTAAGTGTAATGCTCTGCCTTATCACTTTAGTTATCTTTGACTCTTTTATAGTGGTAGTGCTGCACACTCTCTATTTAACTTGAGCAACAAAGTGTGGCAGCAGGACAGGTATTCTGAGTATGTCTGGGTAGACCCAGACAGGAGAAGGAAAGCATCGGAAAGAGATTGGTAGCAGGGACTCCCCTATGGAAATGATTTCCTGAATGATTAAAATGACAACCTTCTCTTTAAACAGACTGGAGTAGGAGCAGATAAGCTGCTCCATTCACTTGTTTGTTCATTCATTCATTCATCCCCATTCATTCTCTCTCTTCGTTATGCCAAGAATATGGTCAGTCCATTTAACCCTTCAGGCAAAGAAAGTGAAGTTAGCTGCTGATTTGAAAGCAGGATTAACCCCTTTTGGGTGCCGAGATGCCAGATTTAAGGGGAGACCTGGGAAATACTAGTAGGGTCACTTGGAGGAAAAAGTGCAGTGTTTGCTGATATTTGTTGTTTCCACAGTGGTTTGTGGAGACCTCAGATAGATAGCCCAAACACTATGTAAACTCAGCCCATAAAAATGGTTCTCACCCCAGGTTTCTTCTTGTTTAGGTATATTACTATTGGCACATATATGTTTGATATTCAGCTCACCAGAAGGGTTTATCTGGTTTTCAAAATTGCTCAAAGGTTTTAAAACAAATGTATTGTTAAAGAGGAAACAAAATAGCTTGCAGTTCCTATGAGGTTAGTTATCAGCTGTTGTCTTCTATGTCTGTTTAGAGCTAAAACAAGTTATCACTGGAAGCCTCTACATCATTTTGTTCTAGAAGCAGGGAAAATTGGTTTTTTTCAGAGCTATACTGATGATCAGTGAACTTGTCATTGGAAAAGACTGTTAATTGTAGTCATATTTGAAGATACCGGCATAGTGATACAGTCCTGGAGAGTGTATCAGGACAAATAGCTATTTTTAGTTTCTGCGGGTTTTCAGTTTATCAGGTGTTGCCTTTTTGCTATTGTGATGAAGATAGATGAAATCAGTAAAGCCAATTTAGAGGCACAAAGGAAGGAAATTCCCTCCCTATACATTTCTGTCAATAGATGTATGTTTTCATTGATGTTTCTCTTGCCCCATTATCTTCCTCCCAGAAAATCCTCTACATTCAAGCATTAACCACATTGTTCCTATGTCAGTGCTTGAAATGTGTACAAACAAGAAAAGCTACATGTTCATAATGTTACTGGTTCCCAGCAATATAACTTGCATTTGCTGGACTGGTCGCAAGCTACATTTAACTAGTAGTTAAATGGAGGAGGGAGGACAGAGAAAGATGGTTAAAGACAAACCATTTGGTTCCCTATCAATGCTTTGGACACTCTGGCTGAATCAACCACCAAAATCCTGTGCGTACAGAAGCATAGCTGCTAGGTTTCTTGATTTGAGTCGAACGTGTGATGTTGTTATTTGTTTGACAGTTTGCATCACCACAGCACCAGTGGGCCATAACCAACACCAGCAACCTACTGGATGCATCCTATATTGATAGTGAGAGGCAGGTTGTGCTCTACAGACCTTAGCAGACCTGACTACAGGGTGAGGTACTGCTATCCCTGCTTTACTGACAGATGACTGCAAACCAGAGAAGCAGATTTGTTGTCTGGGTACTGCGTAGGCTTCTCCCAGGTCACCAACAGGGTCTATGATGAAACAAGGGATGGGACCCCAGTTTCTCCAGTTTAAAATGACTGTGTCTGTCTCCTAAAAAACTTCACATTTATAGCATAGGTGCTTTCAAGTCTATTTCTAAAAAACCCATATCAATCTAGATTAGAACACCCTAAATTTCAGAAAATGCTACTATTTTTTCAACTCAGTTAGATCTTTTTGGAAAAAAGTACCAGATGTATCTTCATTGTTTTCATTTTCTATTAAGCTTTATATTTTCATTAAATTGCAATCCTCTTTGTTGTTCTGGCCAAGAGTGCAGAAAAGACTGGCAGAGCTCTGTGGATTTAGGCTAGGCTGAACATGCATTCAAACATTGACTTGAATTTGAGGACCAGATTTTTTTTAAGCCTGGCTTATTCTCTGATGACAAAGCACTGACCCTCTGGGATGCTGCCTGCTGTGTCAGATGATTCAGGGTATGGGCTAATCATGTCCGGAGGTCAGAGAACAGGAAGGAAAGGCTGAAATTAAAAGGCAGAACACTTAACTGAAATAAAAGGAAAAATAGAAACCATTGGTTTTGCAGAATACCCTGTAGCACTCACTGCTGGCAGGGTTGGAACAGACAGATAGGGACTTCATCCACTTAAAACCCATGCAGTTTGGAAGAAAACCAAATTATTTACACTGCCTGTCTTTTTTTGTTGCAAGAGGTGTAACAACTAATTACTAGGATCAGGATGATATTTTAATAATTAAATATTTGTTTTTAATAAATGATGACACAGAAATCTAAGAAGAGAAGGGGAGACAAGAAGATGGGACATATGTACGCACAGGGAGGGAATCTGAAGTTACGCCAATGAAGATAATTTATAAAAACCATTGTTCACATAATCTTAGGTCATGGCATAAAAGGATCACCTTCTGACAAGGCTGGGAGATTAAAAGACTTTATAGAATCATAGAATGGTTTAGGTTGGAAGTGACCTTAAAGATCATCTAGTTCCAACCCCCTTGCCATGGACAAGGACACCTCCCACTAGACCAGATTGCTCAAAGCCTCATCCAACCTGGCCTTGAACACTTCAACATGTCAATGTCCAAGTGGTGTGCAGTGACAAGTGTTGTTCCTCGGGGGTCGGTACTGGGACCGGTACTGTTTAACATCTTTGTTGGCAACATGGATGTAGGGACTGAGTGCACCCTCAGCAAGTTTGCCGACGACACCAAGCTGTGTGGAGCAGTTGACACACTGGAGGGAAGGAATGCCATTCAGAGCGACCTCAACAGGCTTGAAAGGTGGGCCGTGCCAACTTCATGAAATTCAATAAGGCCAAGTGCAAGGTCCTGCATGTGGTCAAGGAAATCCCAAGGACCAATACAGGCTGGGCAGAGAATGGATTGAGAGCAGCCCTGAGGAGAGGGACTCGGGGGTGTTGGTAGATGAGAAGCTCAGCATGAGCCGGCAATGTACACTCACAGCCCAGAAGGCCAACCGCATCCTGAGCTGCATCAAAAGAAGCATGGCCAGCAGGCTGAGGGAGGTGATTCTGCCCCTCTACTCTGCTCTTGTAAGACCCCATATGGTCTCATAACACATAATTACCTTAATTTTTGTTGCCATCTCTTGCCCTGTCCACTGATGTTGCATACTGGATACCAATATAAAAAGTCCGCTGACTTGGTTAGGCTGCAAATGGCCAGGAAATCTTTCTTTTTCATAGACTAGAAGCATTTTGACTTTCCCAAAGTTCAATTAAATGGTTTTGTTAATTGGAGAAGTCACGACCCTCTGTTGTGAGGGGCTCGCAGGTCTCATCCTTCAGAGCTGTGCAGGATTACCCACAGAACTGGACCGTACCAATTCAAAAGATCATTGAATGTGGTAGACATGCAAATATGGTGTTGCTGTTCAGCCAACAGGGCATCCCAGGGCAGAGGAGTCTTTCCTTGGCACGTACTTCCATCCCTGCTGGATGGTTTTGGGAACTGGGGGTTTGTGGCATTTGCACTGCTTTCTTCTGCTGCATTTGCCTCCCTTATAAAGACTTTTGGATAACATTTTGCAATATGTGACCTCCCTCATCTTGAAATAACATACCATGCCTTATAACACAACACAACCAACATGGTTCAAGTAGGACAAATAGTGAACTGCCTGTGCCACTTAAACACTGGCTGATGATATGGTAACCTCAGTGAACACGGAAATTTGTTATCCTCTTAGGTCTGGACCAAGAGCAAATACAAATTTATTCAGAATGTGAAGAAGATAAATGACTGATAAATGGGAAACGAAATACCTGTCTTCCATAAAAGGAAAAAAAAGAAGCAGAAAAAAAATGCCAGGGCATGTCTTAGAGAGGAAGTTTATTGCAGGGATTAAGGATTTGCTAGTCTGAAACCTGATAAGGGAAAGAATATCCATAATCCTTTTTCACTGAGAAAATTTACATTAATTAGCAATTTAGGTCAGGCTACAGTGAATGTGCAAGAACGAAGAGAAAATCCCTATCTTTGTTTCTATGCAGTTTTTCCAAATATGTAGTTTGTGGAAACCATGCCCTTCTCCTTTCTAGGTTGATATTTTATGGCACTACACACCAGCAGCTTTCTCCATATACAAGCTGAAGAGGCTAACTCATAAACATCATCATGCATGAAGATGACAGCTCAGCCTGCATTAGAGCTCAAGGCAATGAGCAGCTGACAGGACTGCAGAATTACCTGAATACTATTTTTAGGATTACAGTAATTCAGTGATACAGAAAGACCCTGAAATCAGTACTTTCAGCTAACCTGTTATAGATTATGTTCTCTCTGGTAGATTGTGCTGGAGGAGGCTGCTCTCTGCTCTGCTACTTTTTCAGGTCTAGCAGTCCATTTCAGGACTGGAGTTAACTTTTTTTAGGGTAATTGGGAGCCTACCTAGAAGAAAATAAATGAGAGCTGAAGCTGACTGTACCTGAGGAAAATGCCGGCTTTATATGGGATGACTGCTGATTTCTTAGCTGCTTGGGCCAATGTCACAAAAGTACACACATTTTAAAGTTGATTTCCAGAGACAGGGATGCTGGCTGACTGCAAGTGAGACAGAGTTTTGCTGCAGTACCAACTTCTTTCCCACTCCACTTCTGTGTGGAGAGATGCTGAGGGTCCGTGGCTCTTCTTGGCATCAGCCAAAGTTGTAAGCACTCAACCTTGCCCAACACGACTATAACTTGAGTGTTGTAGACCACAACTACCACGGGGCTTTAATGTAACTAAGACGAAGGTGGCCCTATATCACAGTCAGCCTTCAAATGTGCTATGGATACTCATTGAGCTGACCAATCATTTTCTCACCCTCACATTCTGTCTACCAATCCCTTTCCAAAAAAGCCTATTAATTAAACACAAAGGATGAAATATGAGAGTTGATGAGAAACTGTAAGGCCCAAGTATTGGTTTTGCATAAAGAACTTTGTTTTCCTCTGTCTTCCCATGAAACCAAGGTGGGCTTTGGGTTGGGATCACCTGCTAATATTTTGCTTCTCAGCTAGCATACAGAAAAAGATTCATGAGGCAAAACTGGCAACGTCTATACAAGAAAATGTCTGTGAGTCCCTTGTTCAAACCTAAAATATGAGAGCATTGTTAAAACTTAAGTATAAGAGCTTGGAATAAAATGAATAAAAAAGAAAAGAAATAAGGAAGGATGAAGGAACGACGGCAGAATGAAAGAAAAGGAAATTGAAAATCATAGAATGGTTTGAGTTGGAAGGGACCTTAAAGATCATCTAGTTCCAACCCCCCCGCCATGGGCAAGGACACCTCCCACTAGACCTGGTTGCTCAAAGCCCCATCCAACCTGGTCTTGAACACTTCCAGGGATGGGGCATCCACAACTTCCGTGGGCAACCTGTTCCAGTGCCTCACCACCCTCAGAGTAAAGAATTTCTTCCTAATATCTAATCTAAATTTACCTTCTTTCAGTTTAAAACTGTTACCCCTATCACTACACTCCCTGATAAACAGTCCCTTCCCATCTTTCCTGCAGGCCCCCTTTAAGCACTGGAAGGTTGCTGTAAGGTCTCCCTGGAGCCTTCTCTTGTCCAGCTGAACAATGCCAGCTCTCTCAGCCTGTCTTCATAGGAGAGGTGCTCCAGCCCTCTGTTCATCTTCATGGTCCTCCTCTGGACTCGCTCCAACAGGTCCATGTCCTTCTTATATTGTGGGCTCCAGAGCTGGATGCAGTACTCCAGGTGGGGTCTCTCAAGAGTGGAGTAAAGAGGGAGAATCACCTCCCTCGACCTGCTGGCCATGCTTCTTTTGATGCAGCCCAGCATCCAGTTGGCTTTCTGGGCTGCAAGCACACATTGCTGGCTCATGCTGAGCTTCTCATCCACCAACATCCCCAAGTCTTTCTCCTCAGGGCTGCTCTCAGTCCATTCTCTGCCCAGCCTGTATTTGTCTTTGGGATTCCCCTGGCCCGTGTGCAGGACCTTGCATTTGGCCTTGTTGAACTTCATGAGGTTCACATCAGCCCACCTCTCAAGCCTGTCTGGGTCGCTCTGGATGGCATCCCTTCCCTCCAGCGTGTCAACCGCTCCACACAGCTTGGTGTCATCCACAAATTTGCTGAGGGTGCACTCAACCCCACTGTCCATATCACTGACAAAGATGTTAAACAGAACCTGTGCCAGTACCGACCCCTGAGGAGCACCACTCGTCACTAGTCTCCACTTGGACATCAAGCCTCTGATTGCAACTCTTTGCAGCCATCCAGCCAATTCCTCATCCACTGAGTGGTCCATCCATCAAATCCATGTCTCTCCAATTTAGAGACCAGGGTGTCATGCAGGACAGTGTCAAATGCTTTGCACAAGTCCAGGTAGAGGACGTCAGTTGCTCTTCCCTTACCCACCAACACTGTAACCCCGTTGTAGAAGGCCACCAAGTTTGCCAGACATGATTTGCCTTTAGTGAAGCCACTGTCACTGATCACCTCCTGATTTTCCATATGCCTTAGTACAGTTTCCAGGAGGATCTGCTCCATGATCGTGTCAGGCACAGAGGTGAGACTGACTGGCCTGTAGTTCCCCAGGTCTTCCTGTTTCCCTTTTTAAAAATGGGGGTTATGTTTCCTCTTTTCCAGTCAGTGGGAACTTCACCAGACTACCATGAAAAAGAAAGAAAAAAGAAAAAGAAAGAGGAAAGTCTTATTCCTTTCTCCCTTCCCTAACCCCTTCCTTCCCCTTTCATAAAAATGTAAGACTAGAAGGCACATCCAGACTTTTTAAGCTTGGTGTCTTTTCCTAAACATGTGTCATACTTCCTACCAAAAATTTGTCAGGCTGCTGCTTGAAATTGCCCAAGTCTCTCACTTTTGGGAAAATCACCCTGCTTGAAAATTTAGAAATCCTCCTCTCATGTTCAGACTCATTTTGCACATGACCAATTTATTGCCATTTGCTCTTGTACCAACATAAAGCAACAACGTAAATAGCTCATGCCCTTCCCTCATATGTACAACACTGGTGTATTTATAGAGATCAGTCATTTCTTCTCTCAGCTGTATTTGTTAGGCTAAATAAGCCATCTTCTTTTATACTCTTCTTTTAGGATAGACTTTCCATTCCCCAATCACCCTAGCAGACAAAGGCAGCTGTCACTTTTGCTGGGCTGGAGATTTCTTTAGGGTTACCAAAGCATCCATATGTTCGTCTTTCGCTGTTGTTTCTCACTGGGTCCTCTTCACACTTCTGACCTCCATCCCACTCCTCTCCTCGCACTCAGGTCCTCTTCTGCTGAGCAGATCTCCCATGTGTCACCAGAAAATTTTATGAGCAAAAGCCTAGATTCTGTATCAAACCCAGCTCCAATAGTAACCTTTTTTTGTCAATACACTTTTAGCTAGTTCCTTTCTCTCATAATTATTTTCGTAAGACTACTCTTATTTTCCATTCTAACTGATTAATTCCCATGTATTATCACTGTCTTACTGAGTTGCTAAAGACCATATAGATTAGATTATCCACATTTGCCTCACCAAAGGAAGACATCAGGCAAGTTTGGCATACTGGTAAATGCATGTTGCATGTTATCTCATTTTCTACTGAACTCTTTAAAATTTGCTCTGTCTTCAGATGTGGTAAATTTTGTTTCTGTATACATAGTCCCATAAGGCTTTTTCTCCCATGCTGTGCATCACTCTCCTCCTGGAAAATGCAGACCACAGAATTCATCTTAAGATTTACTTTTTACCTCAGCTCAATCCTCCTGAGAAACAGACTTCTTTTTTCCTCTTTTTTTTAATTTCAGAATCTGACTGGATTTTTCCAGACCAGCTCACAGCTGTTCTACCACTTTCAGGTCCTCCTTATCCACCATCACTAATGAAATAGCAATGAGGGGGAGGTTCCTTTGAGAGCCTGCTCTGGCTCATTCCTTTCAAGATCAGATTAGATATTGCGTGAGCCTGAATAGTGCTTTGGTCTCTCTTCATTACATGCCTTCAGAGTTGAGCATGGCTTCTGTTTGGGGAAGGGCCAGCCATGAGATCTCCGAGGCTTCTGCCAAGTGCATATTAACACTTTTTTAAAGGCCACAGACTCTGGAGTTAAATTCTTAGAGCAATCCTACCCTGAACACAATGATGTCACTGCTGTCATAACTCAGCTCAGCAGCCTCAGTATCATTTACCTTCAGTCTGAACATCCAAATTGTCTGAAAAACATCATGATGCAAGAAACTGCCAACAAGAACAGTGCAAAGGGTTTTGGACACCCTTGGCTGTGTGGGAAGAGGTGATGCAAACTGAGATACTGAGAAAGCAGACAGCTGTGTCTGCTGAAAAATCAATGTGGTTCTTCCATCAAATGGGCAGAGTGATAAAAATGAACTGCAGGGTCTGGGAAGGACTAAGAATTTGGAGCAACTCAGTGTATATGTTACCCTATCTACTAATTAAAGACATGGTTTTCTTAGGGGTTACAAGCTCAGGGGAGGTCAAGTATTATGTCCATGGAGAAAGGAATCAGAGAACTGAAAGCAAGGGGAAAGCTTATATCCTTCTAACAAATTGGCTGACGTAGAGAGGGAGAAAATGGAAGGAGAGCAACCATCTCTGCAGAAAAACATGTAAATGAAGATGCTAAAGCAATGGAAAAACAAGCAAGTTCTAAAACCACAAAAGAGGCTTGCAAAATCAAATCAATAACACAGGAGGTTTTTTCTAAATATCGTTATCATGAAATAATTGTTAGTGGTTGTTATTTACAACAGTTGCTTTTACAGCAAGACGATTAAATATTGAGAGTAAGAAAACAATGAACAGCTCCAAGAGCAATAAATTGTAATGTTTATTGAGGACTCTGCACTGACAGGTTTCCAAATCGGCTTACAAGCAATTAACCAAGTCTCAAAATATCCTGATGAGGTAGAAAAATCATTCCCATTTCACAGATAAGTGAACAAAGAGAAAATAAGTAACTAAGTCAGTTAGACAAGTTATTATATAAGACAGAAGTTACTCTTTTTTCCTGACCCTTACTGTAACTTTCCCTAACTAAAAAAAAAAAAAAAAAAGCACCCAAATAATTGTTTTTTTCAAATGGTCAGAAGAAATGCCTGATAAAGTCTTGCTTATGTGGCAGTGGCACCAGATGATGCTAGATACTGTGTTAAGGTTGAAAACCTATTACTTCCAGTCTACTCAGCTCATTAAGAAATTGCTGAAGAAAAAAGCATGACAAACAGGGATTCTGCCTGCCCTACAAAGTCAAGAGTGCAAAGGGGCATGTTTGTATTATAAGTGTCTTCCAGCATGGCCAAAGCCTCTTCCCATGCTGTGATGCATCAAGAAATGGCTGAAGAGGTGACAGCCTGAGACCAGAGCCCGCTGTGCTCTGTAACCCAGTGCGTATTTCACTTCTCTTGTGTCTCCCACGGGCAACCCCCTGAATATGCAAACTTCTGCATAACATCAGAAGCAGAGATGGTGAGCTGTGCATGGGGCGGGGGCTGCCTCTTTTTACTGTAGATACGGGCAGACATTAATTTGATGTGCACCGCCACCAGCGGTAATATGTTTTACTTCCCAGCTCCAGTGAAGGAGGAGCCATGCATGTGGTCAGATGCTGCAGCTCAGTATCCAAGGGGCTGCTTGTTCAGATACCAACAACCTGCTTGTTTGTGCTTTGCTGGGTCGTACATATTTGTACACTGTACAAAGCATGCAGTGGAGGTTCAGTTGTCTTCTGAAAAGATCCAGAGGACTACACATGGTGAAAGTGTCTGCCAGTTAGGTAGTAAACATCAGGGCTTTCCTCAAAACATTCAAAGTCTACCCTAAAAGGAGGAGGGGGAACTCCACATCCATCGCCCCACTGCCAGCTGCCTACAGGTGTGATACAGGGCTGGAACATGCTCCTGGGGTCCACAATATGGAAAGGCTCCACTCTCACCTACCCACAGCAGCATGCTTCCAGCATCCCAGTGGGCTGGGAGCTTTTCAGGTGGCATTTTTAAGGGGCTACCTTGCACCAATACTGGCTGCTAAAGGAGTACTCAAGGAGAACAGACTTCTCATTGCAGCTCTGACTCTGGCGTAGTGTTTGACCCTGGGAAGCTGCCTCAGCTATCCTAACAGGCATCCTTTGGCCACCTGTCTAGGTTGCAAGGTCTTCAGGGTAGAGAAAAAGAGACTGAATTTCTACACCGCCTAAGCAAGCCAGGTTCAAATCTCAGCTAGGCTTAATGAAGACAAATAATATAGTGAAAATCACTAGCTATTATTGCTATCAAAATCATTTTTTATATGGCTGATTGAGAGAGATCTGGGATTTTTTTGCAACTATAGATGGGAAAGATATCTTTTACTTTATTTCATGCTCTGTTTTATTAGATATTTGCTAGATTGTCTTGCTTCAGTCAGTTCCTATGTGTGCTTTTTACTGGGGTAGTTAAAGGTCTTCAAGTGTATAGCAGAAATAAGTAAAAAAGGTTATTAAGCCAAATGCTTGAACTGCAGGTCAGCAATAAAATTTGTAGATGTATTGCAAAAAATTTCACCCAAGAATAGGTCATTAAAATGGCTTGAAATTCTTCCCATTTTAAGTAACTATAGGCTAGTGAAAACATATATAGTTCTTTCAGTATCTTTTGTTTTCCTAAAAGAGCCCTGCATTTATCTAATGAAAGACTATTAAACTTTAACAGCTTAACTGTAAGTAGGTCAGAATTTGATTAATGATAATTTATTTCTTGCTTTATTAATGAGATCTTGAAGCACATTGTCATTGTTTGACACACTCTGATTCATGCAAAACTTTGGAGGCCTCATTCCTAAAAGGTCAACTTAAAGGAGTGCTCCTTACAAGAACAACCGTTGTAACATTGACTTTTCTTGTTGGAGTGTTGGACTAAACCTCTATGCTATGGGAACAAAATCACTGTGGGAATCCTCTATGTAAAACCTTTCTGACTAACTGCTAGGCTGTGACGCAAAGAAGAGCTATAAGAGAAGGCATCTGAAGAGAAGATAATGGAATGTAATGTTGGAGGAGGACAGCCTGTGATATAAAAACCTATAATAAAGTTAACGGCTATGCTGCTGCTGAAGCTATGTAGTTGGGAGAATGCCCAGTATTAGGAACTTACAACCTGCAGCTAATGATTACAAACTGTGATTCATTTCTTGTTTGAACTCTTGTAAAATTGCCTTCTATTGTTCCCTTGTAAGAATCCTTGAAATTAAAGGTTATGTAGACTATTTTAATAATAAATGCAATTATGGTGATAATAATTTAGAGCACAGTGCTCAAAATGTCGTCTCTGCCCCTCAAATAAAGTGATATCTCTGTGATCTGCAGGGATATACGTTCACTCAAACAAGGCCTGATCTCTTATTGGAAAAAGGCCCGTGAAATCAATAAAAATGTATCAGATTCTCAGGATCTTTATCTTCTGATCAGATGCTTAGGATTATCACCCATATACTGTCATCAAGAAGAAATGCTGAAATGTTTTCCTGTTTTTTTTAAACTCACAGTCCTTCATTCTGTTACATGTTACATCAAACTTGCTGCCTGTCCACGTAAGCAGGATCTCACCCTATTGCACAGCAACTGGGAAAGGAGCAAGACATGTTTATTTATGTGCCTTCAATGCTCAGGTACAATTATCTTGGTCTGAACTGACTTTGGTGAGCAAGCTCAGCTGTGATACAGAACTAATTATTCCAAAGTACCAACTAGTTCATAGCACACGCAGAGCAGAGGGAAGCAATAGGCATTGCCTAATCCCTCTGCAGAAGTACCTTCAGAGATCTGTTCAGGTATTTCAGTTCGTATTCAACCCCAGGGGCCCAAAACCAAAGCGATCTTTAGCTCAGTAGTGTGGCCTTTTCTTCTTATGCCAACAGGCTGGAGGTGTGGTGAAAAGCAAGTCCACTGTGCCCCCAGGCTGTGTGTTCAGTTTGCATCCTGGCTCCATGTTGTCATCTCTCTTGCTCCATGGACACCCTGTCCCTTTCTATAGTGATATCGCTGACTTCAGCCTGATTTCTTGTTCATCTAGGAAATCAGTAGACCAAGCTAATTAATAACCAAGCCTTTTTATTTAGGACTACCAGATGTTGAACTCTGAAAAAACAGATGAACATAAATGCTGCGCAATGCTCAGCAGCTCTGTGGATGTGCAACCTAAAGATGCAGCCTTCAACCAGAGGTGTTCATTGGTTACCAGGCTCACAAGATCTGACATGGAGTAACTATACTCCCTTCCACATTGAGTAAGGCACAGTGGGCATATGGTTGGGCCAGCATTGTGTGTACTGCTTTAAAGGCCTGGCATTTTCAGAGAACCAAACAATGCCAGTATTCCCATTGCCTCTCTAAAACTAGGGCTTTTGATATATTCAGATCTCACATTTCCACAGTGACTTGTCTGTCAATTTCATTATTCCTGTTCGGGCTCATTCTTCCTGGCTCTGCTTCAAATGAAACAACCAGATTCCTCAAACAAATGGACTTTGCAGAATACACCTCTGTGTGGTAGGGCAGAAAAGACCCTCCTGCTGTCATGACACCAGGGCAATACCTGAATGTCTCCTTTGCCTGTTATCACTGCAACCAAATCCTTGGCTGCGTTGAGGTGATGTTAGGTGCAGCATCTGTGTCCATCACTTGCCTAAGTGTGTATAGAGAATGCGAGGTACCTGCTCCACCATCCAACCTTGGCTAAGAGTTTTCTCCACTTTAGAACAATCATGCAGTGAAAGTGGAATTTGTGCATGTGTGATTTTTAGAAAAGGACAGACCTCATTACAACTCCTCATGCACTGACCTACAGTTCAATGTGTATGAGAAGACCAGGAACAGGTCTGCTAGATTTGGTGTAGACCCATCTTTTGAGTCCCATCAAGGCAACTGAGTAGCATCCTCAGCGCTGTTCTACTGAAGTATCCCAATTAGTCTTGAAGACTTTTTTCTGCACTTCCCAAAATATTTCCAGGCAAAAAAAGAGGTCAATGAATTTTCCAAAGGGGCCCAAGATCTAGACCTAACCATATAGGTACATACGTGTTAACATACAACATACATACATATATATGTGTATATGTATATAGGCATACATTGTTTTATTGTCACTTGTCTTCCTGCCCAATGAAACAGGGTGAGTTTTGATGCCACACCATAAGCATTACTATATCGGGTCTCTATTTTTATTTGAACAAACCCATATTCCCAGACAAGATGCTGTGGACAGACAAGTTCTGTGCTATGTTGCTGCCTGACTAAAAGAAAAAGGGATGCATAAGCCTCTCTTAAAATTCCTTTCTTTATGGTTGTTTTAAGTATAATATTTCATGCTGCATGTCAGACAAAATAATCTCTTAGCTCAAGGCCTCTGACACCATCAAGCCCCTTGGAGAGATGGACAGGCAAGAAGCAACACAGTCCTCAGGAGGGGACTTAGAGTCTCCATTCATTACACTGGCACTGACACTTCTCTTTGAGCTCCTGCATTTCAGTTTGACAGTGTCTCCCCAGTGCATAATATCAGGAGTTATGAAGCACTTGGAGGAGATGTGAGATCTATGTTTTTGATAAGGAGATTGTGAGATTTGATTCACATTGTCAGAAGCATCCATTAGCACCCATTCCTTCCTAAGCCTGCGGTTTCCATGCGTACGCCCTCCACCAGCTCCCTGTGAGAGGAATGGGTCTCATTTCAGGTTCAAAAGTTTCTTTATTCATTATGGCTCTTCTTTTGTGCTGCACTTCTGAGTACAGTGCTGAGGGAGCAAAGGTGACTGCTCTGGGATATCTTGCCTGGACTAAATAAATTCTTTCCTTCTCTATTGAAGATTAATTAAAAAACGCTGAAGGGAAAAAAGATCAGAGCTACTCTGAGATTGTTCATTCCATCCCCCAATTATTCAGTATATACTAAGCCTGAAAGAGCTGTAATTAGATATGAGAAGAGCCTGATGAGGTTCTCTTTCTGTATAGTTCCAAGCACGTTGGCAGTTCTCCAGAAGTTAAATATATAAATAAATCTTACTCTTTTCACCAAATTTCTTCTCTTCATTGTACTTGTCCCTTTTTTCCCTCCGAGGCCTAATCCACCTGGATCTTGCCCATTTAGTATCCTGTGCACTGAATAGGCCCATACAGAGATGAAGGGAGAGATTGCTTTCTCCATCGCAAGCTGCTAGAGAATCCAACCTAGCACTGTGCTTTCTGAAGCTCTTGGAGAAACCTGCGTAAGCTTTAGAAAACCCCAGCAGCTTCTGCACGGAAATACCTTTGCAGATCTGTGCAATAATATGGAACCAGACACCCATGTTGGGTTTTGCTGGTGTAAATATGCCACCTAAAAATTAGTCCCCTTGCCCTAGAAGGTTAACTGAAGGTAGGTGTGCCAGGTGCCCAGGCTCTCCACGCTGCCAGTGAGTGCAGCGAGTCACAGGGACTGCAAGGACCCAAGAGTTTGGGGCATTTGCTGCTTTTGAAAATGTTGTCTTTAAAAAAGGAGTCACTGGCCCAGTCCACATCAGGCTGTGGTCTGATTTCCCTTATTTCATGGTCACATTTCCAGAAAAACTATTTAGTCCATTTAAAAATCTGCCTAACTTGTCTGTCTCAGGCATTTCCTCCTTCTACTTCCCTTCTTCAATTTCTGTTTGCTTTAAATGAAGGTAATTTCTTTAAGCAAAGTAGTACCTCTCTCTATTTCCCTTCTTTGACACAGTAATTTACAATGGTGAGTATAAGACCTGTAAAATTATTTCATGACAAACTGAAACGATGTAGATCCTCCTATCTGCAGGGTATTTTCAACAGTAGATATTTTTCTTTGATGTCATAGTTATTGTTTAACTGGATCAGCCTCGAACCCTCAAAAAATGTTGGCTTACTCAGAGGAAAAATGTGTTAGCTTCCGATGGCTTTTACCCGAAATGGCTTCAGAGGTTTGAGGGTTTTTTGCAAGAATTAGGCAAAAGAAAACCCACACACAACCAAGCATGTGGAATAAGAGACGCAAAACAAGCTGCTTCAGTCACAGACTTCCCAAAACCAACAACCTTCACATGTGGGAGACTCCAGCCCTAAAGCTGATGAGTCAGTATTGGTGACTTACACTTCAGCTTGTGTTTCTAAAACAGAGATCTTTATTGCCGTCGTCTTGTAATAATGTGAAGACCACGAAAAAGTGCTGGGCAAAATGTTTCTTGTTTCTTGTGCATGTGAGCGTGCCCCTGGAAAAACACTAAGCCAAGAAGGGAAATAATGTAAATGGCAGAAAGAAAGCCTCTCTTGTTTCTGTACTTCTTGAGTGTGTCTGGTTTGCATCTGTTATTACATTTTTCACTGAAGAACTTTTATTTCTTTTATACATATGAATGACTGTTTATGACTGGCACTTTGGAAATGTGGCTTTACTCTGCTTTTTGTCTGTACTTAGCCCTTTTTAAGACCATATTTCTCAAGCTATGTTAAAACATGAGCAAAACCAACATGTGGAATAATTTATTGAAATGCCAGGCAGGTTTGACAGGTGCAGGAGAAATAGCTTGGTTCCACAAATTGAAACAGCTGCAGTTTTATAGGTGATGAAATTGCAATGGGACGGGGTTTCACATTTGTTAGTTCATCTTGTGTTTGCTGTTTTGTTTTTGAAGCATTGCGTCATTTCCCACTCTTCAAGGGGGACTCTAAGACCTATCCCTCAAGTGAATGAGGCATCTAGTCTCCACAGAGCAAGAGGAAGCTTGGTAAAAATTCAAACAAATTTCAGAGTAGACTGAAATGTAACTAGGAAATAATAGTTTTCTCCTCATGGGACTATAAATAAATGTTACTTGCAGCTTTGGGAGCAGGAAATGCCATAAACGTTAGGTCCACCTTTCAGATAGACTGAGCTAGATTTCATTATGTATCTTAAAAGAATACCATGCAGAGAAAGTTTTGAATCATTAACCAACAAATGTTAACCTCATAATAGTCTCTCGTATTAAGGACTTTTACTTTCACTCTGTGCAATTGCTACAGGAAGATGTATGTTTTCTTTTCAAATTATTCAGGACCATATGTTTTCCTATAGTGACAGGGTATGTATCAAATGATGCTGCTCCCCATAAGTTCATTTTTATCATCCTTGCTGGGAAAAATTACAAAGAAAAATAAATGGAAGATCTTAAAAGAATTGGTCGCATTTGGCACTGGATTAATTTGTCAAAACACTCGAATTATAAAATCTTCTCTTAGCTTAAATCCCCACTGAAGATGGTGGTTTAAGACATAAGTTCTTGTGTAGCTCTGAATAACATAATCTTTTAAATCCTGATTGAAATGTACCAGTGCCTCACTCACTGCTGTGCACAACATCTCAGCTGGGATGTCATTTAAAAATGGCTGATTTGAGTGGTCGGGACTTTTTGTTTCTCCTTGAATGGTATTCTTAGCAACTCAACAGCAAAGGCCAATTGGCCACTAGGAAAAGCTAGGAAGAGAAATGGTGGATATTTTCCTGGAAGACGTGCCTTTGGGCAAACACGTCTCCCTTGACTCAGGCACAGAAGAACAAAGGCATTTTTGTTGTCTCTGTTACGTAGAGGTCTGCTAGATGAGAGGACCACTCCAGAGCTCCCAAGTGCTCTAGTAGGGCTCCTGAATAGGGCAGTGCCACCTTCCCGTGGCACTGCCATGCCACACTGCAGGTGAGCCCGCATGGGCTGCCGAAGTCCCTGTTGCCAGGTCCCAGCCCAGTCTTGCCTTGCAAAGGAGCTGACCTGTGAAAAACCACTGTCGTGTCTCACCTGAAGCCGCTCCAGGAGTATTGCAGCTTTCTGAGGTATATGGTCTGTCTCGCAGCTCTGTGAATGTTTTGGCGTGTCTATCTTGCAGGGCCAGAAGGACCGGGCACCCTAAATCAGCTCATCTAATGGTTCTGGCTGCCTTAAAGATCAATAAAAAAATTAGGACAGTATGCAATATTATATAACAGATTACAAGGGTGACCTTTTGCCAAATCAAAAGGAGATTAGTGAAGTGCAGTATCAGGCTCAAATTAGGAATAGGAAAGTTATTCATTTCAGGCCACACAAAGTGTACTTCACTGTTTTGAACAGTGTGAAGCTTTTGACTGAATAGCTAAGGATGACTACTGAATGGGACTTGGTGCTGTATCCAGTCACCCATTGTGTTCTGCCGCTGCAGCCATTATTCTTACGCTGCAGTAAAGCTTTATAATGCTGTGATATTTCAGCCCAGACTACTGAAGGATGCAAAATAATTACTGCATCAGAAAACTGGAAGGGAGAAAAAGTACAGTGAGATATCTTTGTTTTGCTTGGGCCGTTTTTCATTGAGCTACCCTTGCAGCTCATCCACATCTGAACATGCATTCCCTGGCTCCTGTGTCCGGCTCAGATGCTCACAGTACCCTGCAGACTGCTTTGAGGCTTTGACTGATAGATATGGGATGTGGTGTTTATCGGAGCAGGAGTTAAAATAAACGTTGCCTAGGTTTACTGACAATTATATTTTTTCACATGAAATAGAGAATAGAGAAGAAAAGGTGCGAGCGAGCAGCCTTGGATTATTTGGATAGGATTTGGGGTTGCATTGTTCATGTTGTTTTTATTTGATCTAGATGAAAAGCATTTTTAACTTGGTAGCCTGGAAAGATTAGACTTGCACATACACAATAAACCCCATTTTGTTTTGTTTTGTTTTCCTCTTTGACATGATACTCAGACAGAGGGCGTTTATACACCAGCGTGGACAATGAATCTATTGTCTCATCTCCTGTAGAAACAAGTGCCATCAGTGCTTACAATTGATCCAAGAGCTCTTACCTGATTCCAACACATCAGTTATTTATTTATTCACAGAGAAAAGAATCCCATGAGACTAACAATTGTTATCAAGGACAACATGGGAGGAAGGAAGAGAGGAAAACCCTAAGTGATGCCAGTTTAGTTGTTTAGATTTTTTTTGTGCTACATTTCAAACAAATCAGCCAGTCAATAAGCGGACACGGCAAAAGCTAATTTAGCTATCAACGCGAGATGTGGGTTTTACAGACTTCTCCTGCACCATTGGAGTTGGCAAGAGCTTTCCCATTGAGTGGAACAGGAAAATCAGCCAGGCAGTTGTCTGTGTGCTCATTAGCACTCGTTATTGGCATTACTGGTGTGCCTAAGTTTTCTCCTGCTCTTCGCGCCTTGACTTACATGGATGCAACTTGCTCAGCAGGAATATTTAAACACATGCTTAGAGAACTCCAAATTAAAATCATTTTGGTACCCATCATCTTCAGGGATTGGTGTCTGACTCAGTCACATGCTGACACATTTTTTAAGAATCTCAACTTCGCTGACTTGCTGCTGTTGGCCTGTCATTCACACTTAATATCATAAAAATCTGCCTTATTTATTTTAAGTGTTAACACTGCAACTGATGACAACAACAAATACAGACACATTTACTATATTTCCTCTTAGATACATTTGATTTCTGCCAGATGCTGTTAGGGCAAACGAAATACTTTGGTGTGGGAAAGAGAGTGTGTGTCCGTGTGTGCATGCGCGCGTGTGTGTAAATAGCAATGAAGTACTGACTAAAAACCATGACAAAAGCCCTGGGCTGCTCACCACAACACGATGAACCCGAGCAGAGATGTGGCAGCCAGAGCTGCATTCCCCTGTCTGTCAGTGCCCAGTGCCCGTGACCGACCATGTGCTGGGCTCCCCTAAAGAACATGGACATTCCCTGCACCCCTTCAACCCCAGGCTGCGGTAGATTTGTCCTTCCCTGGATGTCCCTCACATGCAGGCCACCTTTCTCCTAGCACACCTGGAGGGCTGAGCTCTCCATGAATCCAGGCCGTGTTCATCCAGGCCTGGGTGGAAACGATGTGCTCTGTTATTTGGCCTCAGCCTGCTTTTTAGCGAGCAGCATCTTGGCTTGCAGAGAAAGCAGCAAATGATGACTATGCAGTGAGTTGCCCTTCACTTTCCTTTTTAAAATAAAATGTGACTATTAATCAACAAAGTGATGTGTCTCAGGGCTCTGGAGGGGAAAAAAATAGCTTGAGGTGATTTGACAAACTGATTCTTTTGCTGTGCTGCATTTCCCGTGGGACATGACAAATTAAATGTCGAAGCCAGCTAGAGACTAGTGATATATCTCAGTCCGGGCATTAATCAGCCTGCCTCTCATTTACCACTTTCCACTTAAGTGGATGACTGTATACAGTTTGAACAATGGAGCTTTTCATTCTGTAATCTCCCTAATTGTAATTTAAATGGGTTTCCTGACAGTCACCCTCAAGGCTGAGGGGAGATGATTCCAAGAGCTCCGTGTCCACCTAGGGTTTACATAATGGATGAAAATTCAAATCCTGGTCCGAGGTGCAATTAGATAAAGCCGGGAAAAGGAAAGAAGGGATCGGATGAACTGCAATCGGAGAAGGAGAAAAGTACATTTGATATCACTGGGAGGCAGAACTAAAACACACGCACACGCACTGACCTAGATCACAGTCAAGGCATTTGATACTGTCTGGTAGGGAAATGAATATCCAGAGACTCTGCAATGCAACGTGTAGAGTAAATAGGAGCTGATGGAGAGCCGTAAAAACCCATGAACTGATGCAAACAGGAACATTCATGAAGAATGGAAATTTAAGTACAGCAGAGTTCAAGCGCACAGAGTGCTTTATTCCAGTCCCCCACAAAAACAGGAAAAAAGCCTGTCCAAAGTTTCAGAGGAAGAAAATGCGGCCATACAGAGCATATGGTTGCACAGGCTCTCGGATTAAATGCGATACTCTTGTGCTGATGGGTGTTATGTTTCACTGAAAACTGGCTGATAATACTGGACCTCCAAGCAGATTTCCACAGTTTCCCTTAAGCTGTTCCAGCATTCAGTCTACCCTCAGTCCTCAGCAAATGTTTCCAATTTTAGATATCTAATGGCCTATCAAATTTATCTACAAATTTATGCCCTCCTTCTTTCGCACCAATATTTATGACTCCAGAATATGTATCTTCACACTGTACTGTTAAATCAGTAGTCTGCCCCAGGCACTTGGACTTAGTGCAGTAAAGGGACTCCCACATCCACAAAGGGCCTAATCCTGCAAGGTGTCAGGTCCCTGCATAAGGTGCCTTATCCTTTCCAGCATATTCAGCACCCTTGAGAGTCAAGCCTTCTGCTGGAAAGCCAGCAAACAAGCTTGGTGTCCTGAGAAGCACCGGGCTTTCCAGAGTCTCCAAAGCCAGGGAGGACACCCCAGCACGGCCACTGGTGCCATCAGCACCTGCTTCCCTCCAGCAAAAGCCACATCTGCATGGGTAGTGGCCCCAGAGAACAGGCTGGCGTTTCTCTCATGGAAAATATTGCTCATGATTACAGTGATGGGGACTGGCTTATGAATACCTGATTAAAGTATAAAATGTGCTGAGTCGACTGATGCCATTGACAACTGAGCCATATGAAATTAAAAGCTGTATCTGTTTGCTATTACATAAGAGGAAAAGCCAGGAGTGGAAAAAAACCCTGGAACTTGGCAAATCTCATTTAATCACATCTGGCAATTTTCTAGTCTGAGTGATTATCACTGTTGGATATCATGTTTTTAGAAAGTAAAGCAAACAAAGAAACTAGAGCAAACAAGACTCAGAAAATAAAGAGCCTTTAAAAAAAACCAAAACAACTTGTGCACCTTTCAGCAATATTATAGGCCATACTTGGGAAAAGGGTATTTAAAGCTCTTCTCTAAGAACAGACACATTTCAATTTAGTTTAAGATTAGTGACAGATGTCAACATATATTCATATGTGTGCAACACTCCTTTGAACTCACTTATCTTGAAAGAGCAGGGTTTCATCAATTTTGTTTGTGGGCATTGCAAGAAATACAAGAAATACCAAACAACTTTGACTAGCTGCAAACATCCTTTGGTGGTCCAACAAAACCAGAAGTACAAAACAATCCTAAAATGTGACAGGATGGAGGGGCATACTTAAGTTTATTCCCAGCCATGAAGGTCTGTGAGTGTGAAGTTGACTGCATTTGTTCCCAACAAATTGTTCTATCTCAAAGCTAAAAAAAAAATAAAACATCATTTGACTTGAAAATGTGAAACTTTTGTGTTTGGAAAAGTTGAAATTAGTTGCTTTGACATCTTCAAAGCTCTTTCTTTTTAGAAACTATGCAGGTTAATAGGTATATTAAATCTGATCATGTTTCACAGATAATTTTGCTAAACTATCTTTTTCTTGCTTTGAATTTTTTTCTCTCCAAACAAGGCATGACAAGAGTTCCCTGAAACATTTTTAATCAACTTCTAGCTAATAGCAATCAGGCAATATTTGACAAATCTGAAGCCTGTCTGCATGGATGGGTCCAGAAGATTCCTTGAAAGCCGCAAGAGACACTATCCCTGAGCGTCACAGGATGCTGACCTGCAGCTACTGCGCTACGGCTGACGGGCAGCTGCCCAGCTCACACCACCAGCAAAGCAGAGTCATGTCCATCTGATGAGGTTGTCCCTTCAAAGACTTAGTGTGGGAATGGTGAATCTCACAAATGCAGTTATAGCTTGACCAGAAACTGTGGACCACGCTCCACAACAGACGCGTAGTAGGAGAATTTCTAGCAGATATGAGTTGTTGATGAGAAAAAAAGCATAAAGAAACTACAGTCGTGATGGTGCAAGAGAAGCTGGGAGCTCTTTCTGTTCTGCTCAGGCCTATTTGGATTATTTCAGACACACTTAAAATGTCAGCTGCTTATACTCTGTAAGGGTGGATGAAGGTACCTGGGGAGTTTAAAGAACCTCGCTTAGGAAATGAAAGTACGGAAATCTTCAGAAGCAGTTCAGAACAGAACTGCTTCCTGCAGCTAGGAGCAGGATCTAGTTTATTTACTGATAGATGGATATCATGGTAAGAATAATAAAAAAAATATATTTGAATAATCAAATACTCCTTATATCACCATGAAGATTGATGCACCTAGCACTGTGGTATTCGGGCATCATACAATGCCCTAAATAACAAACTATCATCTGCTCCCCGTTCATCTGTCTTTGTCAGGGAAGAAACTGTGAGAGTTTTCTTCAAACTAGTTTTTCTTTTTTTGTGCAATTTAGTGTGGGAGATTTTTTAGTGGAAGTCAATTCAAAAGAAACGGAACTTTGAACTTTGACATTTTAGTGACATTTAAGATGGCCCAAGAGCTAGAGATTTAAGGCACTTGCCTAGGGTAAATGTAAATATTAAATACATAAAAATCTTTGAAGTCTGTTTAGGTTAAAGCTCGGCAAAAACCTATAGTATAGACTTACAATTCAATGACTAATATATACACATAACATTTCAATAAACTTAACTGAGTCACTCTGAAAAGTAATATATAATCTACAAACGTCAATAGAAACCCAAGACCTGCAGAGCTAAGCAGAGGGAAGTTGTTTTTCTTCAGAAGTCTGCTGTTGGCCTCAACTGCTACGAAGGTGCTGCCAATTCATACTTCCAGTTTCAAATCAATATTTTCAATGCTTTTGGATAGGGATACATGTTGAAAGTCAGTGGTGAATCGTTTCATTTTCCACTCAGGTTACTGGTAACAATTACCACACTCTTCTGTGCATGTTACTCTGCGTTATCTATGAATTTCAAAAAGCAAATGTAGGGTTTGTCTGCAGAGGGATACTGAGAGATGTTAGTCTGAATTAGCCGAAGATGTGAAATTAGAGGAGATTAGTTAAATGCCATTAAAGTCCTCATGGACATTCAGACTAAAACCTGGAATTTTAACTTAGATAAATGAAGTAAATGGCTACAGAATGAATTAAGCCCATTTTAATTCTGAACCAAGCCATCCACACAAGGGTTGACTGTGTATTTACCTAATTCGTGCTTGGGCCAGTGGACATTAAGACAGCCATGTAGGCAAGTTCTAAAACTAACAAGCACGCCAGCTCTCGGCGTCGTGCGCTGGCACCCACTGAAAGTGGCAGCCCCCGGCCACCGGGCAGGTCTGGGCGGGCAGGCAGGCGGTGCAGAGCCCCGGCTCGGCGCCTCGGTCAGAGGCGAAGGCTTCAGAAAGAAGAAAAACAACTTCCCTGGGCTAAGCTCTGCAGGTCTCAGGTTTCTACTGACGTTTGTAGATTATATATTACTTTTCAGAGTGATTCAGTTAAGTTTATTGAAATGTTATGTGTATTTCGCTGAGTCAGCACAGCATCCTGAACTGAGTAGACGTGGCTGGATGTATATGAACCTGAACTTTGCCTGATCCAATGAGGGAAAACTAGAATTGTTTTAAGCCTTTCCTCTGCCAGTGCATTTGAACTGTGGATGTGCTAATCTATTTGAACTGGTTCCAACCATTTAACAATAAAATCCTGCTAGTCCCTTCAGTCTCAAAGCTGGATGCTTCTCAAATTTTCCCACCTTAGCTTTCCCCAGACCTTGTTGCATTAAACAGAACAACAATATGACCAGACCAGTGTTCATAATCATACTACTCTTTCATCTCTCAGTACAGGCTATAATGTATAAATAATATGGACCCATCATGTGGAAACATCATTTTAATCCAACATTTTTAAGCGGCAAAAAGTCATTCAGAGAAAAGGCATATACCTGAGTTAAAACCAGGACTTAGCCTGGAATAAACAGGAGTAAGAAAAATTGTTTAGGATTCACCTTGAACTCGGGGACCACTTGCTGATGCTAGAGCCAGAAGATGCCACCTACACTCCAGTGTGTGCAGCTTAATAAAATGCATGCCTTGTAACTTTCTCTCATCGTTACCATTCACACAAGTTAAAGCACTGGTGGGTAATTTTTAATTTATGACCACTATGCTGTTGAATGTATATTTCATTGCCATTAAAAGGTACAGCTACAAGATCATTTGATATAGACAGATTTTGCTGTATCAGGAGTACCTAGGTCACATTTTGAGAGCTTCTTAGTATACAGCCAGGCTGGAGATCTGTAAATGGAAACACAAGACAGTGAAACAACAGGTGAAGCTACAATAGAAATTATCAATCAACTGTGTCACTGCAAATGCCCTGAATTTGAAATTATAAAACCAAACATCATTGGGTCCTAATGAAATCTCAAACCTGGATTTGCATTTGAATTCCTGCCTGAGTTGACGCTTTATGCAATTGAGCAGTCTCCAGCGAAAGACTGGGACATGTCCCTTGAATTTTTAAGAAAAACTGAACCTGCAGCTCATTGAAGCCCAGGCCCCTCTCTGCTGTCAGTCTGGCTCTTCTTTCATGCACAGTTTTGCACACTGTGTGCACCCATAATGATATGACTGAAGATGCAGGACATCAAGGAAGAAAGGCAGAACCAGGTCAGAAAACACTTAACTGATCACCACGCCTTAACTTAAAAAGGACAAAATGAACAATCATTTACTCCTCTCAGACTCACGTTAAATACATTGTACGCTTCCTGTAATAAAACTACACTGGAAAATCAAGCATGGTTTTTTGACCAGGATTATAATTATACTTTAAAACATACTAAGTTCTGGAATTAGATCAAGACACACAACCATGAATTTACTTGGGGAGAGTAATATATTTGATGATGTGTTTAACAATCATAGAATCAATTATGCTTGGCAAAAGTAAACGTGCTTAAAATCTGCCAGAGTCAAAAGATCAGTTTCAAAATATGTTTATTGAAATGAAATCTGAAAAAAAAACCCTCCCCCTACAACTTCAACCCACCAACCTGAAGATAAAAAAGTCTGGATAAGGAAAATGGTGAGCCAACAATCTTTCTGCACTAGTAGGGAATTTAAGAATTATAAAAGCAGAGAAGTTCAATAAAAAACATATATTGGTTTTAGCATCCTGGAAAAATGATTCTGCAGAACTTTAAGCATTTGTGTTTGAATTCTGCAAAATTTGTTACAAAAGCATGCAGACATGGCACCTGCCAGCTACAGCATCCAAGAGCTATAGTGAGCAAAGGGGGAGCTGGAGTTGTAGGGATGCTCCAGAGCATGGAAGTAAGGGCTAATATCATCCACACGAACTGATGTTGCTAAAAAGTGCAAATGGGGAATGCAGTGGGAAGTGGCTCATTTGCCCACAGAAGGACATCTATTTGCTTGGTTTCCATAGAGAGGAAAGAGAAATTTTCCTAACCTTGAGATTTCCGGCAGGTCAGCACAGCAGGGCAATTGCGGGTGTATCACTCACGGAGGAGTCACCAGCAGAAGGCTGGTTAGATATGTTTCATTCTGTTTGTTTATCATACGTGACCCTGGTAACCAGTTGCTGCGCTATAGACTTCCACTGTTAATCAAACACTTGGCATCACGCTCATGACTAATGTAACGTAAAATGTTTATTTTCCTGATGTAAAGCATCCTCTAATGGCAAATATCACCTCCTAATGAAGCATGGCGATGCTGAGGCCAAGTGCTTTTTCTGGCTTCCTCTGTGGAAGTGTAGCGAGACGAGCGCTGCGCACCCCAGGGTGAGTCCTTGCAGCCCTGCCCCGCTCCCCTGCACGGACGGACGGGTTCAGCTCGCAGAGCACAGAGGCTGCCCCCTGTCTATAGGAGGCTGGTGGGGCTCTCAGCTCTGGCTGTCTCAGCCTTCCCCCTCTGGGCTGGTGAAACATCTCCCGATACATCCCTATCTATCCTTCACATTCAAATGAGAGAGTTTTGATCAGGTTGAGTGCAAATATACCACGGCCCCTATAGTGGTCTCTGCTTTCGTAGTACAAAATGACTTGGGAAAAGAGCTCACAAAGGTATCTGACTTCTTGCTTACTTTGTTAGAAAATCCAATACTTCTGATTCACGTGGCAGAAAACAGACAGTCACACAAGTGAAAGGAAGAGCAAACACAGTGCGCGAGACTGACATTGTGCCCTGCGAGCACAGTGTATTATGCTCGTAAATAGTGTCCTTCCTGCTGTAGTGCACCAGGTCCTAGCTGGCGAGCTGCGGAGACAAGAAGGCAGGGAAGGCAGATTAGAGGAGTCAGGGTCAAAATTCGGGGCAGGTCAACATGAGAAACTGACTCTTGAAAGTAGCGACGGGAGGCACAGAAAAGGCTGAGATAGTACATGAAGTCAGAGATGAAACAAAAGATATTGCTGTTGACAAAGGACTGCAGAAAGCTTATAGTATTAACAAGTGTATACCTGCAAAAACAGTCTGCTTTCTCTCCACAGGGGAAATTGAGCTGTCCAGGCTGGGAGTACATGCTTTGGGTAGTTGTCTTTCTCTTCTTAGCAGTCTACCATATATTTTAATATCTTTATAAAGCCTGGAAAAAAAAAAAAAGTTAGGTAAACTAGGGGGAGACTTGCACAAAGCAGCAAATGATTCTCAGCATAAAGAGCCTGGCTGTGGTCTGTGTTCACACACGCACCCTGACACAGCCTAGTACTTTCTCCTATAGAAAATTGATCCTGACCCTATATGGTATCTGATTATTTTCCCTAATCTATGCCTTTATCTGCATCAGAGACCCTGCTGTGCCATTCCAGCTGCTGCCATAAAGCAAAGAGAGTCCATAACCTCTTTCTGTGTTGGCAGGTACGAAGGTGGATCAAGAGCCCGATGGTCGGCGTTGAAAAGCACCCACATGCCAGCCTCAAATACCCGGGGCCCACTGTGATGCATTTACCTCCAGGAGATTCGGAGCTCGAGCCGGCGCTGTGCCAGACCTGCCTGAGTGACCACGCTTTCCAGCGAGGGATCGCTCCTCAGGAGGCCGAGTCCTGCTCCTGGGAGAGCCAGAGAAGCAGCAAAGTAAGCCGATCTTTCCTCCCCCCAAACTTTGTTTACACGTTTCACACTGATAAGGGGTCTGTACTTACCAGATTGTGCTTCCCTCCGAGAGAGGGGATTCTCCGAAATCCAAAACTCTGCTGACCAAGGCTGTTGTGCACATCTGAGCTCTGCTTTCTACCTTGAACGTTGATACCCACGGACAGCATGAGAAACAAAGGGCTCTTCACTAAAGTGCTGTGATGCAGTCTCGCAGTATTTGAACAGATTAGTAGTAACACTAAGTAGTATTTCCCTGTTTTACAGAAACTGAGGTGTGGAGTGGTGACATTGTCTTTCCAAGATAATGAAAGGGACCAGGACTTGTTAATTTTTTCCTTTCTGCCCCACAATCACAAGACCACCCTTCCCCTCTGCCCCCTGCCATATCTAGCTTTCTCTGTAGAAATAAGAATTTGGTTCAGGGAGTTTTCCCAAACAGGAGGTGAACGATTCAGTAGGTCTTTTAAGCAGAAGGGGAACCCTGGTTTGCCTCAAGTCATGCCGGTATGTTATAAATGACAGCATCATTCTGTGTGTAGTGCTGGGCAGCTACACACAGGTCTGAAGGTGACAAAACCGTAAGGACTGAGATGAAACGGTCAAGAAAGGGCTTTTCTGAGGCAGATTTTGGAGCTTTCATTCATTGTTCAGCTCCACCTAATCCCTGTGGAGAAAAGCCAAACGCAGAACAGAAAGTTTTGCGCAGAGCCCGTCATCCCTGACAGAACCATCCCTGCCCAGAAACGGCGCACAAAAAAAGGAGAGAGTTGTAGAAACATAAAAGCAAACAAATAAGAATCTTTGCAAGTACAAAGTAGAGCAAATGTGACAAGGCATTTATCAGAGCCGTAGCATACCGCTCACAGCAGAAACATTTTTTCATGCTACATCTGCTGCATTTTTAAACAGGGAAATTCAAACAGCAGGTAAAAATGGAAGTCCTGTGCTCTTCAGAAACCCAGCAAAGGCATTTTGGTGAAACATATGCACAAGCGGAGGAGCTAATTACTCCTCCATTTTACTTCATTAAGAAGATTAACTTTGCTCAGGCTGAAGCATTAAAAAATGAAAGCACCAAAGACAGAGGATTCTGCAAATCCTTTGCCTTGCCCTAAATCGCATGTACTCCTATACAGCTGTGGGGCCTCACAACTGATTTCCATTAGGTTTTAGATGCATATGGGATAGATTTGGCTGAATGCAGATTCCCCCAGACCTCTCTCGGTCTCATTACTGGAGGCAGCGGAGAGGCTGCTTACTCAGCAGCTGGAGGGAGTCTGCAGCAAGAGGCATATTTTGCACGCTGCTTTAAAAATAACGTGGTCTGGCGAAAGACTCCTTGGATAAAGCTATCCTGCATAAGGAGTCTTTTAAGTAAGCTAAAGCACAGAGTCTTTGATGTGATTAAATGTAAGGTCACTGCCTCTTTCTCTACAGTACACTCAGGCAGGAAGCTTTTAATAATAAAGGCTGAAGGAGCTCCGTGTCTGACCTTTTCCAGGTTTAAAGAGAGTTGCCGGGTGAGATTCTGTTCAGGGGTTACAAACGGCACAAGCTGCATAAATGTGAAATAACTGCCTTCTCTTTAAACCAATGAACTTGAACAGAGACAGTCCATATTTCAAGGAGAAGAGAATGTGGTCTCTGTTAAATCAGCAGGGAGCTTGCAGTGCGCCAATTTTCTCTCCTGGCTAATTCTTGTCTCTTTTTCCCCATTACTCTTCCTTCTCTGCTTTTCAGTACTGCGACCAGGTACTGGTACAGCGATTATAGTTCCTTTGCGCTATGCCCAACACCAATGCATACAAGGGTCCTACTGATCCTGTCCTTTTGCTCAAGGGCAAATTAATTAAAAAAGAAATCAGCTGTGAAATATTATTAAAGGCTTATTCTAGGCAACAAGCTTTCTCTGACAGGTTTCAGGCTATTCTGATCAGTTTGAAAAAGGCCATATAAAAACCAGCCTGATTAAACCACGTCACCCAAGGGAACACATCTGTATTCCTATTCTTATTTCCAATACAAAACCAGGGAAAAAAAATCATTACTGCTTGTTTACTGTGATGGTAATTATGTAGTGGAGTCTTTAAAAATTGACCTAACGTAAATAAAATTATATTGAAACTATATTTGAAATAATGAGATTTTTTCTTAAGATATGCTTCCATTTCCACCTCCCCAGGCTTTTCTATTAAGGCATGTGTCAGTTGGAGTTTATAAATGATTACTGATGTAACCTCTACTAAGTCTCCTCTATTATTTGTATGATAGCGTATTATCTCTGTATTTTTATGACATTTTTCCACATTCTATACAGTGGACTAGATAATTTTCAAGCATTGCCAGAAAAACACACTAATTTTCACATGACTGCCTTACATAGGTACATTATTGTTTTTTGTAACCAGCATGGATTAGTTATATGGAAGCTTATATCTGCTTTACCAGGCTAACAGCTGAAGCCCTAAGGGCTTTGGACCACTGCCAGGGTAATGATTTACAATAACCATTCCTCACTTTTCCCTGTCTATCTACATACTTCAGGTTGCGTAAAACTCACTGGCTTGATGAAGAGGGTAAATTTCCTTTCAAAATAAATTGCTGCGCCATACGATGAATACCCCATGTAAGTAAGCTGGTTTTGAAAGAGCAGGCAAACCACCTTTTAAACCTGCTTAGCACTCTACTAAATAGGGAGAGGGGAACATGGTGAAAATTGGGTGTGATTTAAATCTCTCAGGTGAGGGTTTACCAAGCTGGGTTATTAGAGGTAAATCATACTCACGTAGACACAGACAAAAAAATCCTTCATACCCTGCATGATCTGTATATGCCGCTTACACTGTATTGTTGTGCCCTTGTTTCAGACCTTTCTCTAAATAAGCAAAAGATAACAGACCTTGTTAGTGAGCTCAAAATGTCTTCTTTTTTTCTCAAACAGAGCCAACAGCTAGGTTCAGGGCTTGTTCTATTCTTTCCTCTTTGTCTAAAAAATCTCCTGCTGCCCTATCTATCAGCTGGCATTTGTCCTGAAGCACCACAGACATATCTCTATCTAGTAGACCAAAGCCCTGAATGTTTAGAGCTGTCTTTTCTTTCCAAAGCTAAACAAAAACCCCACGCTGCCCCTAGCTAAGGGACGAGAGGAGGGAAAGAGCAAACTAATGTGCTTACCCCACTTGAACAATGTGACTTAAAAGTGCCGGGAGCATCTCTGTGTGTCCAGCGCAGCCATTGCTGCGTGACCAGGGGCTCAGGGGCGCTGAGTGGGGTGCTGAGCCCCATCAGCCCCAGGAGGGATCTGTGCCCACATCAGGTGCAATATGGTGGGTCTGGCAAAGGTATTTGGTCTCTTCACCCTCTCTGGCCACTTCTGTGGGGCTAGTAGTGGAAAAGAGAAGGAGGCTGCTGAGAGAGTTGGCCCGTCGTCCTCCACTGCTGTGGTACATCCATGGCTGGTGGGAAGGAGCATCAGGAGAGTTTTTGCTTGGGGCTGGGGGAATTCAATGCTGCCACCTGTTTGGAGAAGTCCTTTGCAGCTTATTGGAAGTAAATTACTCTCAAAGACACTTTTGGATCACGGTATTAGATTAATAGTAGGACTTTATTTTACTATTAAAAACCACTCAAAGCTCCTGTGTATATCAGAGCTCTTGCTTTCAGTCAGATATCAGCACTTTTATGACATTTTTCAAGTCTTGCTTCAGAGATGAGGAATGCTGAAAAAAATGTACCCAAGCCAAAGTCTGGGCAATTATTTGAGATAGGTCTACTTACGAATCTCTCCTATGAATAACATACAGCTTCTAGAAACCTGCATTTGAAATGGGGTAAGAATATGTTTCAGGTGAAATACATTGTGTAAAGGGGCATCATAAAAATAAATGCCTTTTAAATGGACTAGGAAAATGCAGAGACGAGAAAAAGAAATATCTGACTAGCTCTCCAGAAAGAAAGAGTTTAGCGAAAGATCTGATTGGGCTTTTTAGGGAAAGATGGTTTTCTCACACATTTTGGATAAAAAGCCCTCCTACATTTAATGATCTGCATTGGCAATGAGGCACCGTGTGATTTACACCCCGATAAGTGCTAGTTAATACACAAACAGATGCACATACACAATAGAGGAAATGGAAATCCTGAAAGCCCAGTATGGGACAATTAATCCTGGAACCAATATATGTGAAAAGTGCTGCAATAAAACATAATTTGGAAAAGAAAAGTAGGTGAAAAAAACAAGTTCAGGTAACAGAATTGTTCAGTGAAATCAAATCTGGAGAGGACTGTGAGAGGCTCTAATAAACCTAGGCAAATTAACAACCTGGTGGCAGATTACACTTGACAGAGACAGAAACACAGTAATGCACTTTGATGGAATAATTAGAACTACTCAGTACACACTGCAGGGTCTTAAATTAACTGTGATTATTCTAGAAGGCAGCCCTGGGTGCCATGGAGAGTAGCTTACTGAAGACCTCAGCTCAGGGTAGCTCAGAAGTCAATCCCACACCCAACAAAGCAGACACTCTACCCATTCGTTGAGGAGTACAGCCCTTCATTCACTGAGTTTACTTCTGCCCCATACGGAGACACATAGGCAAGGAAGTGAAATAAATATACCTAAAGTGGATGAGGACAGACCAGCAATACCAGGGCAACAAATGCCTTGAGGGCCAAACTACATCATTTTTTCCCTTCATCTATATAATGAGATCCACTTTGAAGTGGCTGATAGAGGCCCTCGTAAGTAGGATCCTTTGGGAAGAGCCAAGGAGCAAAGGACAGACAAAGAAGCCAGTGGTCCTATGAGCCTACAGCTCAGGCTGACATTTGGTGTGAGAAATGTTGTTTTGTATGTGCTGGAATCTCCCCATGCAGTGATTTGGGAAACACTAATGAAGTTCATCTCAGTGAGTTTTGGTTTCTATTTTGTCCCTTCTTGTAAACAGGAAAAACTGCTAACAGGAAAATAACCATATTCATAGAATCATAGAATCATTGAATACCAGGTTAGAAGGGACCTCAAGGATCACCTGGTCCAGCCTTTCTTGGCAAAAGTACAGTCTAGACAAGATGGCCCAGCACCCTGTCCAGCTGAATCTTAAAAGCGTCCAATGTTGGGGAATCCACATCTTCCCTGGGAAGATTATTCCAATGGCTGATTGTTCTCACTGTGAAAAACTTTCCTCTTGTGTCCAATCAGAGTCTCCCTGGAGTGACTTGTACCCATTACCCCTCATCTTTTTCATGTGACTCCTTGTAAAAAGGGAGTCTCCATCTTCTTTGTAGACACTCTTTAAATACTGGAACGAGGTGATAAGGTCTCCCCTAAGCCTTCTTTTCTCAAGGCTGAACAAACCCAGTTCTTTCAGCCTTTCCTCATATGGCAGGCTTCCCAGCCCTTTGATCATCTTTGTGGCCCTTCTCTGGACCCGCTTCAGCCTGTCCACATCTTTTTTGCATAGCAGGGACCAAAAATGAACGCAGTATTCCAGGTGTGGCCTGACAAGCACTGAGTAGTATTCTTAAAACTCATTTCAGAAAAATTATGGCTGTTTATTTGTCTGCTCCAGTGCAACAATGAAATAGTAGGAATAGGTCTGGAAAGCCAGAAAGAAAAACAGTTGAAAGGTTTCTATTTAAGCTAACATATAGCACAGATACAATGAGAAAATCTCATATATGGTGTAAAAGACTGAACATTATAAGCAGACTTTAAACATAAGAGTTACAGGGATCTGGAACTGTCTGTCAAAACAGAGGAGTCAAATTTATTTACAGCTGGAGTTTAATATATTCATACATAGGATGTTCTTGCCTTTACACTTGGTTACTCCAGGTTTCAGAATATATTTTCCTGTGCCCCCAAGACTGGAGGACGGGGGCTTATCCCACCGAGTTTGGGAACTGTACCTTGTATTCGTAAGAGTGACATACAGAGAGAGAATCTGTTGGGCAGCCCTGTTTTCAGTGCTCCATGTTGTATTGACAAGGACACTTCCAACATAATCCAAAGGAAAAAGATGTTAAAAACAGTAAATATTTTTATACTACATGTAATTTAACTTGAGAATCCACAACCACTGGAAGTCCATGGCTTTTGTTTGACTATTTTTCATATACAAGCAAACCCAGTCGTCATATTCAGCTCCAGTTATGCATTATAGCACTGTCTGAAAACAAAAGAGAGCTTTAGAGAAGCAAGTGGTTCAATATGAGCAATTAGAACAGTAAAGAAGGTATTTTGTACTTCTTTCCATTCAGCAACTCCTGGCTGCAGAAAGTCTATATTTTCTGGATCATCACAAGTCAAAGCTGTAGCTTAATCCTGCAAGCTGACAGTCTCAAATGGAAAACTCATTTTCACCAGCATAGCTTACAGCTATTTCCTAAATAGTTGTTTCTAGCTGACTGCACTAAAGTTCTTTTAGCTATTGATATAAATGTGTCACTAATGGGTTTTTGATAGAATTTGGAATTGAGTACATCTGAATACATATCTCCGCCCATAAGCACAGGCTTAGGTATCTGCCAATAGGTGTACTTTAGGAGTTTGATCGTGTGTATATCCGAAGACCAGTGACTCAAATGTGATTTTATTGCAGATCATACAGCTTTAGCAAGATGAAAAGCAGTCTTAGATTTCTCTGTTGCTCAGATTTCTCAGCAGCTGTGAGACTCAGCTGTGAAAGCAACATGGAAGTGAGGTGGGAACAGGCTTTGTTTCAGGGATTAAATCTAAATGCAGTGCGTACTTTCACGGTTTTGTAATGGATTGATATAGGGTTATTATGGATAATATTTATTTAGATGAGTAAAAAATGTTTAACACAAAAGCGTTTTCAAATGGAAATGGCAAAGCACAGTTTGCAAATGCACAGGCTAAAATTATGTGTAATTTCAGTGAATGGCAAAGACTGAATAGCAGACAATTGCCTGTGGGGGTTTTTACGGTCCCAACTGACAAAGAGAATATCTATATAGCACGGAGCATATAAATCAGTTCCATGACTCAACGAAATGATGTGATACATCAATCATTTGCTTTACAAATATGCAGTGAGGCACTCAGTCATTTGTACATCCATCACAGGTCTGTTCAGGTGCCATACATTTAGTAAATTAATTGGACAAGTCAATATCAAAACCTAAAAACATGCTCTCCTTCTTTTTAAATGCTGGTTCAACACTACTGAAAACAATTAAAATATCTCTTATTTTAAAGAAACTGGTTGTCAAGGGTTTTCCCTGAGGACATTTGCACCTGGAAAAATGATTTATTTTACTTTCCATGGGGTTTCCATAATACCTGGACTGGAAATGACATCTCTTTCCCTTTCTTTTTTAAATAATTTTTATTTTTAATAAGTGTTTATCTAGCACTTCTTCCACTCAGAGATCCAAATGACTTTGCTGACAGTCACACAGATCAGAGAAAAGTATTCATTTCTTTATTGGTGGTAGTAACCAGCGAATACCCAGCACAGTGGGTGTGAGGAATTTCGGCCAGACACAGTAGACAAAATTTCTGTTCAGTTTTGTCCTGTCATGCAGGACAGACAAGGCTCATTTCTGATTAGCAAGTGGTCAGACATATAAGGTCAAGAGATTTGCTTACTAGAATGGAACAACGTTCTGTGTTTCTCCAGAATCCTGCTTCTGGCAATATATAGTACCTGATGTCAAAGAAGGTGAACAAAACCAGTCACAAAGCACTCTGTTTGAAAAGAACATATTTTTTACAGCCTAACACTGTGTTAAATCCATTTGGTCTTCAAAGGTTATATTTAGCAGGGACAACTGGAGTTGCTCTCCTTTATTGGAGTTTGATTTTAATCTGTTTATTGCCCATCTTGTAATCATTGCTTCAGCTCATTTTGAAGATAATTCAGTGCTTCGTAGTAGATAAATAAAGGAGTCTGTAGCATTGTGTGAAAAGGTCATAAAAACAATCTGACAGGCAATTAATACTCCTCTCTGAAAGAGTAACAGCCTGAAGACAAAACAACTCTCTCACATGCAGCATACGTAAGACCATACACAGACAGTTAAAGACTAGGTCTAGCTGATTATGACTTAAAACCAAATTCAAGCCCATCCACCAAGGGAGCAATAAGCCATGTTATAACATGGTCAGAGAGTCCAGGGCTGCACAAAGACAGGGGGGATGCAGAGGGCAGGAGCGGCTGCAGAGCCACCTCTGCCCCCCGGCCAGGGCCAGGGCCATGTCACCAGCAGGACTGCATGGAGCAGAGGGGTGAGCTTGACTTTTGCATTCCTAAAGAGTTCCTCCCCTGGCCAATTTGTGTCCCCTCCTCCCCACCAAGGGTCATTCCATGGCCCGCCTTGACTGTGCTTTTGAGGATTGGCAAGAATTAGTCATGTATGTCATTCCTCTCTGAAGAAATGCATCTCTTGACCCAAAACCAAGTTCCATAAAGAAACGCTTGTTTCTTCCTGTGGTTACTCTATATGCACTGGTCTGTCTACCCCAAGAAGCCACAGATATCACAAGACATCCCAAGTGTCTTGATCAGTATGAGTAACGCAGTGAGTAATTTTGTTCTCATCTTAGCATTGTAGCTTTTGCATTCCTTTGCAGTTTATAAATAAGTATCACTATTTTTCTGTCTAGAACTTCCAGATAACCTTTTATGTAGAATTTTCCTCTTTGCACAAAGAGGTTATAATTGGCTAAGACCTCCATAGTAAAGTCATGCATTCTGTAAATCCTATTATAATGTTAGTTAATACAGTGCATGGTGCTCATTTAAGGTAATTTAATGCAATTCCCAGATCCCAGGACTCTTCAGTGTCTCCTATCTTAAGACAGTGTACTTGCTCTGTATCCAATTATACCTTTTCCATTTTGTGAAATCTTTCCCCCCCTCTGAATAGTCAGCACAGGATGTTCTAAAAGAGTTCCTGCAATGCACTCCCTGGATTTGAGAGATGCATGGTAAGTCAACTTTTTGGACTATTTGCATTAATGGAAACATAATTATTTCCAAAGCAACAGTGCAGCTGCACAAAGAGTTTGTGTGGCCTATATAGCGTCACACCATATCGACATTATCATTAAAACAAAAAAACCTGCTCAGACTCGTAACAGTTACACTGTTTCAAAATTATTTTGGAGCCTTACTAGCAAAGGCGGCACTGGTTTTAATATCCCTTCCTAGTTTTGCGTAAGTTGGGGGATTAATTTTGGAGGAAAAAAATACCACATTTTCCTGATAGAGAGCTCTGTAGGGGGCTGTCATCCCATCTGACATCTACAAAAATCACTTGAGTCTAGAAGAAGAGGCAGTCAGGCCCATGGGATTTCTATAGATTAGAAATGACCAGTTTTAAGAAACTGAATATTAATCCAAACCCTTCTAATTAAGAAATTCTTAGCAGTGAGCTGTCATGTGAAACCATGCACGGTCTTGCTTTCCTGTGGAACAAAGAATTTTATTATCTTTGCAGATAAATGGATTTACAGACAGAATTAAAACAAAAACAAAACAAAAAAACCCCAACAAACAAACAAAAAAACCCGACAAAAAACCACAAACACACAAAAAACAACTAACCAACCAACCAAACAAAAAAACGCCACCAAGACAAAAAAATACAAATATGTTTAGTGTGATAGCACCTGATGACAACACCTGCCTTCTGGAGCAGAATCTATTGCCTACAGTTAATCGTAGAATCATAGAATGGTTGGAGTTGGAAGGGACCTTAAAGATCATCTACTTCCAACCCCCCTGCCATGGGCAAGGACACCTCCCACTAGACCACGTTACTCAAAGCCCCATCCAGCCTGGCCTTGAACACTTCCAGGGATGGGGCCTCCACAACTTTTCTGGACAAGATACAATACTTAAGTCTTCTACATTGCAGAGATGGGCTTAGGTGCTTCAGAATAGTGCTGAGCAAGGAAGTAGAAAACACAAAAAGAGGCGAGACGTATTTCCCTAAACCATGAAGAAGGATTAGCAGGCAAGAATGGTCTTCAAGGGAATGCAGTAGGATCCACTCTTGCCCTGGAAAGATAAGAAGAAGAGCTGCTAAGAGTGGGTGCCTCCCACACATTATTGCTGAAACTGTGAAGCGGAAGTCTGAGGAAAGGAGAGACTGCAATTTAGATACCTTTTCAAATCTGTTAGGTGGGGAAAACAAACACCTCCCTACTCCCAAAGCATCTTCTAACTACTCCTGAGTAACAAGCTTGTTTAGGTGGAAGTGAAGGATACTGTGAATGCCTCCTTTTGCAGCTGCATCGCTCTGTAAGAGCACACACGAAACCTGATAGCCTGCTCAAACCCTAGGCAGCCTGCCTGGACACCCTTCCAGGAGAGGCGATTCCTGGGCTCTATTCACTGTTGCAAGGATTATTCGTGTGTTAAGGAGCTGCGGGATGAAGCACTGTTGTGGCTGAAAAGGAAAGCGACAGCCCCTCTCTCCTTCCCAAAGGTCCAGTTCTTGAGAGCGGCCAAGTTTTACCATCAGGCGTGCAACACTTTCAGGCAGCCTCATGGAAAGCAGGAGGAACAGATTTGATTTCTCTGGTTTGGAAAGGCATTAAAAAAAGACCTGTCACAACTGGAGCATTTGTTGTCAGGCCTGAGCTATTAGATAAAAACAGGGATTGATGTCCTTGAGATGCTTTTCAAAACCCACTCTTAAGAGGAAGGCGTTAGAAGCTAATGCTCACAGATTTCCCCCTCTATTGTCAGCATACTGACTGTTGTTTCTCTTATTATGAAGCATCTAGTGCTGCTAAAGAGGTACCTGTGGAGATACCTATACAGCTAGAGTTACAGGTTTTACCCTAGAAAACAAACGTCTAAAAGCTAGCATTATTAAGATGATAACGTTTAGTTTCTTAAGGGTTTGGGTTTTTTTTTTTTAATCTAGCCCACAGGAACCAAGGTTGTTTGAGAGATAAAGATATTTTGGCTTAAAAAGCGGCCCTTTCATCAAAACAATTCCCCAAGCCCTAAGATACATTTACTGAAAGAAAAATATAGCTGCATGCAAAGCCAAATGCATACAGAAATACAACACAATCCTTTTTTCTACAAAATAAATGACAGCTACTGAGGGAATGGCTACAGATGAAAAGAACAAACTTGCTTTCTTTTCAAAGGACCAAAGGGAAATGCATGAAACAATGAAATTGTTGAGTAAGAGTCTGTCAAGATAAATATCATATATCTGAAAAGTATCTTTAAAATCCGATTACTATAACTGGAAGAATTTCAGAAATCTGTGTACCTTACTTCAATCACCAGTTGTTTTTATCAGAATTTTAAAAGTCCGGAGTTTTCACTCTATTTCTGTTTAGCTTTGCTTTCATATTGCCGTACATCACCGAAATGCTACAAGGTTTTCAGTTCTAGCTGTAACTGAAGGTAGCTTTCTTTTTTAAATTCAACATGTCAGTAAACCATGCTCATTGTATTCCTAATGTGTCAAAGTAACATTTTCTACAAATATTTGGTTTGATTATGCACATCGATACCGGATAAGTTGTCAGAAGTGATCAGCAATTTTAGGCACTTCGGCTTTTGGAGGCACAGGCACTGAGCTTTGAAAACATTGCAGGAGGCGAGGACGAAACTCCCCTGGTGCCACAGAACTGCGTAGGACCTCAAGCCAGGATCTCGGAAACCGGGGCACTCGGAGCTGGTAGTGCCTCTAGGAACTCTTGCTCATTATGTCTCCTAATACCCACTTTTTAAAAGGAGGAATTAAAGCTCTTCGGCTGTGACCTTCAGGGGTGACAAATTTTAAAAGGAAATACTCTCTCTGTATCCTCCCCTCTCTAGGAGTGCACAAGGCAATACTATGAAAAGGGAGCATCTGTTCTAAAGTGAAGTTATTTAGTTATAACTAGTTTTCACTGTCTTTGTTTCGCATTCCCTTCAGATAACATAGCAACTGCACGGCGAGGGAGGGGAGTTTCAAATTCTTCAACTTTGATCGATGCAATTTTGTCCTGAAGGGGGAACAGAAAAATTTCTGCCAATACTGTGTCAGTGAGCGTGACCTGCAGAGCAGAAGCTGCGTGCGTGCGCCACCGGCAAGAAGATCAGAGTTTTGTTACCGCATCAGCTTCCGAAAACCACGTGAACCGGGGCTGACATAACAGTGCAGCGAGCAAAGTTCTTATCACAGGTTATATGGCTGTTGACACATCGCACAGTCAGGATATCACTTCACAGATGAACTGCAGAGTAACTTGCCACCCTGATAAGGGCTACTTAATACTTGCCACACTCTACAGTTTTGAGAGGACTGTTAGAAAATAGGTAACTGGGCATTAATCCCTGGAAGACATGGATAGACCATAAAAGATTGTTATGCTCAGGTAGTTCCTCCCGTAGAATGTGCCTCTTGTAGGTTCCTGCATTACAGGCACAACCAGAAGATGAAACCCAAGTGTAAACTGGCCATTTCCTGAGCTAGTTACAGCCCGCTCCCATGGTTTCCGTCCAGAGCTTTGCCTTCTGCATTTGGAGGGCCGTTTCACACCCAAATCAGAAGACACTCCACTGACAGATCTGGCTCCTCCTTGTCCTCCCACGCTTGCCTGTGGTGGCAATGTTTGCAATCTTTGTCCCCTTTGTTCCCTCACAGCTATGGGCTTGCTACTGTAGGCTGTGAATCTGTGTTTTTACTACATTAGCACGTGCTGAAGACTGTGCTGAACCTACCACTTGCCCCAGCCTATAACTGCAGGAGAACAGGAAAAAGGCTGTTTGGACACTCTCCAAGTCGCTTGCTGCAAAACTCAGATTCTGTCGGTGCCATATATCCCATTAGCAGCCTGATCCTTCCCCACATTTCATTCCAGCAATGCTGAGAAAAATGGAAATAAGACCTATAGGAATATTTGTAGATATATAAGCCTGTACCAGTTTCCTTAACCAGCTGTCAGCAGATCTTTGGAAGATGTTGTCCCTTTTTAAATTTTGCAAAGAACTTCAGGAAAAAAAAAAATGAACATTTATTAATATTTTTTTCTTTCAGTGAAACTGCTGTGTATACTTAGTTTTGAATCTTCTGTGTCTTGGCAGCAGCCTTGTGGTGAGGCTGATGGTAACAGACTTGTTCAATTCTGTCACAACCTCAAAATCTGTTTGGCTCCAGCTTGATTGTTGCCAAATTTAGGTGGGTTAGGATCGTATCATTTCACTAAGAATGCTGTCTCAGTTACTTTGAGGGAAAAACATAGGGTCTTCTTGGACCAAAGGCACAATTCATAAATCAATTAATCCTGCTGATGGTCTCGGTGATAATGAGGTTATGCTACATCTGCTTTAAAGTTTTGTGGACAGCTGGAAAGAAGACCACCTGCATGCTGCACACATCTTTTGAAGGAATGGAAAAAGTCAGTCTCTGACTCTCTAAGCACAACTGGGAACTTTCATCAGAGAGGTACATAGCTATGAAAGTGCACGCAACCAACCAGCATTCCCTATCTGATTAGGTAACTCTGAATGCAAGCGAATACTTGTACTGTGAAAAAAGGAAGAACTTCCAGAGTTGTAATGACTGTTTACACTTAGTAGTGTGTTAAATATTTTCCAGTTTAACAAGTCCCCTTTTTCTTGGTGCTATGACTAGAGATAAAGTGAGTTGGAAGAGAAAGTATAAACACATCCAAAAAGACCTGTTCTGATGCTTTTATGATTCGCAATAAACAGCGAAATGTCCCTTGTTCTTCCCTTACTCCTCAAGACTCATGGCTAGAGACAGCCCACAAGAGCAGAGGCTAAGGACCAACATATATGCTCAGTAAATGTGCAAGTAGTTGCATATTAAACAGTACTGAACATTTATGTCGAACCTTTGGCCACCGTGTGCCAGCCATTTTGTGCAAGATCAAGTCTTGTTAATAATCACACCATCAAATATCAAACTGGGAAATGTTCAGAAACAGGATTCCTTGCGACTGCAAAGCCAGACTGCAAGGACCACACAGGCCCTGTTCATTCCTCCCTTTAAGCCCCTCTGGTGGATAGAAACTGGAGCAAAGAAATTGGATTTAAATCTGATTTAAGCAAGGTTCCAACCAAACTGGATATTGCTGCATGGCTGACCAGTGTAAACAACATCTATCCAGATAAGAACTATGTTTGTACAGAACTTTATAGCTTAAGTCCCTCAATTTATTTCATGGGTAGAATGAAGTTTTAGAGTTTATCTACACCAACAATATCCCCAAGTCATGTCTTAAAGCCAGCATATATGTCTATACTAACATATGTATGTGTTGTGCTGGAATCAGGGTCGCTGACAGCAAGAGTAGGGAGGGATAGGATGCTGGGCATCTACGCTGCCTGCTGGCCAAACTCAGGAAAGTGTTGGAAAATGATCCCAGTATTGCGAACACTGGCTGAACCCATACTGAAGTCACACAACAGATGTCACAAGCGCTTTTGTGGCCACATACTCACATCATGAGAGATTTTCTGGCACAATGCTGAGACCACACTGCCCCATTATGTTTGCTCCCCAGTGCTGGGACCTTCCTTGGGACTGAGCCTTGTCCCACAGGTGGGGGACGTCTCCTTGACTAGCTCTGATGCAGTGGACATCCATTGCATACAGAGTTCTTCTAACCTACATGAGTCACCCAGCCACTTTTGGCTCCTATCATGAGTGCCAGAAGAAACCCACTGATAAGAACTAATCACGCCCCTGACGTAGCCAGAACCTATTTGCTCAAGTTATTTCAGTTTCTGTTCCTGTTCCTAAATGGCAAACAACAATCACTGCCCTCATTATCAGGCCAGTATCACTCCACCTCCACCACCTCTTGCAAAATGTGGGTGTAGAATAACATGGACTCGTAACAGTTGCATACAGTTCCATTTCAAGTTTTGCACACACACAACAGACAGAGACGGCATTATGTAGACGTCCATTTATATCCCCTATATGCAGCTCAACTGTAACGACGGAAATAAAGCTTTACTTCATTTCTTCCTCTGAACACACATGCAACTAACATTGCAACCTTAAATGAACCTAAGTGAAAAAGGACACATTTTGCTAATTTGCTTTCTTTCTCTGCAGATGTTTGTAACAGAGGTCAGGCAGCTAAAATGTCAATGGATTTTTCACATTCTCCATGAATGAAACTATTGCCTGTGCCAGCTAGAATGTGTCCTTTCATTTTTCTTTTTCCCAAGAGGTGAACCCTGAAGACGGAGTGAGATTTTCCATTGTCTTAAACAGAGAACAGGATCAATTCCTCGCTATGTCATTGAGCTGTCAGAAATTAATGGAAATATGATTTAAAGTATAGCACAGGTAGAAAGCGACTCTCCAAAAACTCTTTGCTTCTAACCAGCCTCATTTCCTTTTTATTTTCAGGTCAAATGATTCCTTAGCAGGGAAAATGAAAGGGAGAACAATCAGCTTCCAATAAAAAAAGGATCAAAACCAAGTACGGCATCTTAATTCATGCAAAAGAGAGAGTCTTTTCTTACAAAAATATGTGCTTGACCTTGCTGTCATGACAATGAACTACAGTATCATGAAAATACAATGCTTCAAAGTCAGTAGGACATCGGAGCTCTCTATATAGCAAAGGCTGTTTGGCTTCCTCAGCATATGTACATCTCAGGCAATGTAAATAACAGTCTTGATGCAGCAGGACAGCCGATGGAAGCGCTGTGCGCTTGCTACTGGGTCAAGGTACTTGTCTGCTCCTCCATCGTCCTCACCTTCTGTTCTTCAGTCAAGCATATCTGCTCCTTTCCCTATACAAATACGTTTGTGTTTCAGACAAGATTAAAGGATGTGCCAGCCAGCGTCATTGTACACAGGGACTGAGAGGTCCATAGAGAGCTCCCCACCACTGCTAGAATAGACACTGCACAGGGCTAGGGGCTGTAAAATGGGTTAGGCTACGGCAGCATTTGGGGCCAGAACTGGAAACCTGGCCACTATCAGTCCAAGGAAAACCTATAGAACTCACAGCACCCCCCAGATAACTCACTCCTGTTTCTCTCAACAGCTGCAAATCACAGCTGACTCATCATGGGCCCCGCACACAACTGGAGCCATTATCCTTCACCTCCTCTCAACAAGCTGCAAAAACCTGGAGATGTGCTACAACAGAAGTAATCATTCAGAAACAAATTTATCTCTGTTCTTGAGTAATTCACCCCTGTTTCTGAGCAAAAAATGAAGTTTCAAAGGCTTGTTTGTCCTGTGGGTGGAATTTGAGATCCACCGTCTCTCTTAACTGAGTTCAGTCTCTTTGTATCCAAATATGTGGCAGAACCACAAGCTTTGAAAAAAGGATCCTCAAGTGCTTGATGAGCATCAAGAAAATATGTAGAAAAAAAGGCTTCTCCATTGGTATAAAACCCACTGTATATGTAAGCTGATTGTCATACTTATGTAAGAATATATTACGGGATATCACTTCATCACGCAAATTAATTGGAGGATTGGGAACTAGAGTCTACTCCAGATTCTTTGAACTGAGATTTAAGTTTGAACAAGTCTTCAAACTCTTTGTTATTTAGATTTTCCATCTATAAAATGAAGATAATAATTATCCAATTAATCCTTAGGCACGGTACTTCAAGATGCCACATATTATCAATTGTCTCTGGCTTGTGGAAGGCACCCATCACTGCATGAGTGGTCACTGCTTTTATTTCTTCCCACATAAAGAAAAATAGAGAACAATACAATATTGCAACTAGTTTTCTATACTGGTGCCTCGGACAGAATAAGGGTATAGTCTAGAGGGTCAATAAACTGCCTACACAGGAAAAGCACTTTGTATCTGAAGCAAAATCCGGTAGCGTCTTCTCCCTGGCAATCTGTGCTCTGCGACTGAACAGCCAGAGAACAACCATCACTGTAGGTACGTGTTTGTTGCTGAGACATCTCACTCGCTCACCCATGAAAAATGCTCCTTGCTCAGGCCAGGAGCAGTTCAAAGCGAGCTGGGAGCACGCAAGGGTCACCGATTATTTCTGAGGCTTTAACACCCAGGGCAGAGAACTAGTTCAGGCAAAGTGAGAACTGACCCCAACCTTTGCCCAAATCTTAAACCAAACCTGAAGTAAATTCACTTAACATTCGTTTCCCTGCAGTCGTTTGTGGATGAGAGCAGGATAATGTACAACTGAATGACTCTGCTCTGGTTAGAGCCAGCAAGGACCAGAAAGTCCAGTCTTATGACACTTTCGGGCTGATTCCTGGAAAAAAGGGAAGTATATTGTGAGCCTTGGAAGATATCCACAGCTCCAAGGGACCCTGTGAACCTGTGAAAGCTCAGTCCTCTAATGAACATACCTCATTCATCGCAAGTGTTGTGTCAGCTGTGCATACAGCTACTTTTTCACTCCACTGTGCTACTTAAGAGAGTTAAACACCACACTCAAAATTATTTCAAGCACAGTTTATCACTTGTATTATAGGATATGATGCATTAGTTTGTTCATGATAGGTTTTAGATTGATCCGCTAAAATCTACATAAAAAGAGAAAAATGGCAATAAATCCTAGTTTTGATAGTGTAGACACAAGCTCCGTTTCTGTAACACTTTGCCTTATTTTGGAAAACACAGCTAATGTTAATTAAAGGATTTGTTTTCCTGAATTTGATTTAGGATGTAGGTACGTGTTACTGTGAGGCAACTGCAAGGGCTCAGATTTATAGCTCTGTTTGCTACTTTGTTTTTTCCTTATGCCAAATGCAGGACTGTTTAACCCTCAGTGAGAGATGTTAAAGGCTACGATGACTTCATCAAAAATGAGTTTGAGAGGCAACTTGACCATGGCCTACAAATACCTCCCTGGTGGAGCAGCTACTTTTAACACAAAGCTCTTCAAAGAAAAGACATAAAAGTATACTGTGACTGGAAGATCAAGCAAAAGCAATCAATAAGAAAAAAAGTGAAAAACATGTTGAACAAATAACTCATATAAGGAAGGGTGGATTTTCCATCACTGGAAATCCTGAACTCAAAACCAGATATGACATGATGCCAGAGGTGAGGGGAATGAGGTAGCAAGAAACCTGGTAACATTCCGTAGCTACATTATGCAGAACATCAGACAAGGTCATTGTACCGGCTACTTCTGACTCTACAGTCATTGTGACTGTAACTCCAAATTCAGACATGTACCCGAATTTCCTCTCCATTCAGCACGATTTGATCTCTGGATTCCTATTTAGCCCTGTGGAGCAAAATACAGATATGAATCTGAGTCCTAATTCAAGCTCTTTCAAAATCTGAGGTAAGAAGCCTTGGGTCTAATATTCTGGCTTCAGTGAATTTTTAAACTAAGAGTGTACCAGAGAAAAACGTGGCGCTTTTTTTTTTATTGTCTATTCAATGCTTTCTTATTTTCACCATTTAACAAAAGCTGTTGGCTGCTTTATAACGAGCAATCCAAAAAGCCTTTGTTACACAAATAACATTTATATGCATTATTTGGACCGGTGCAGTTCTTTTGTAGATAAAGCACAGGTGAAATTTCGTGTAAGTATAGGGAAGAAAAGTGCTGATTTTCACTGCTGCACCCCACCAGCACCCCCACCACTTTGTTTATACGAGAAGAAGGACTCTTTCAGTAACTGAGCGGGTGATGTAGCTACAGTGTGCCATAATGAATTTGTACCTGTTTGTTGCAGCATTTACACTGCAGTTCAGGTTAGCAGTTTTGCAGTGTCGTTGTCCCTGGGTGCCTGTCCTGCGAGCCACAACACAGTCCTTCGGCACCTTACGTCAGCCGGCCTTACTCAAACAGATCTGTTTCTCAGCATCGTTAAATACAGCTCTCGTTTGCACTGTTGAAGGCAATGAATCACAAAAGCTGTGATTCACAAAGTGTTGTTCAGTTATGCCCCTGAGCTTGGCTTCGGGCTGGGATATGGTACGCTTGGTTCAAAAACAGGTGGAAAACACAGTTAACCCAGTCTGTCCTTCTGCAGACAGGTGCTTTTTTCTGTCAGTTGGCAATGGTGAAGAAAGCTCTGGAAGAGGGTTACGTTTTTGCAGGTTAGATGGGAGCTAGTCACAAATATCTTGGACCTGTACTGATGAGCTGCAAGTTTTACAAAATCTTATTCAGTTAGTAATTCTATTAGATCCAAAGCCAGTCTTTTGTGCTCTGTTTTAACTGAGTTTTTAGGGCAGCAATAATATCTGGTTCTTGCTTCCCTGATAATCTTAGTAGAACAAAACATTGTCACAAATAGTAAGGTGTCCCACAATTTGACAATTGCCAAGGCAAAGCCATGATATTTATTGAAAATAAAAGTTGCAGTCTGAATAAAATATTCCTTTTATGAATGGAGGACATTTTTTCCAATAACAAGCACCTATGTCAAATGTTTTTTTGTTGTATAGCAAAGATGTGATAGAAAATGATTTGAATAAATCAGTCATGCAGTTGTAGAACAGTACTCTTGTCATTCTTGGTGCTTCTCCTTGGAAAAGAATCCTTCAGATGCTACTGGCATATCTATATAGTGGCTGTTCTGGAGAAAAAAAGTATTTTACAAAGCTAGGCAACTCTCTTCTCCTGAGACATAAATAAATCCACCTCCTGCCTATGCTGCTGTAGTCCAGACTTCTTCCTGTCTTACTAAGGGAGCCCTTTTTCATACAGGTGCATGCAGTCTTATCTCCACATCTTGAAAAATTACACCTCCCATAAAAGGAAGATCAGCCCATCTGCAAAGAGTGCAGCAGGAGAGAAGTTGAAGGGTGAGGGGAGGGAATGAGACTAAAATTATTGACCAAAAGTGGAAAAAATAAATGCATGCTCTTTTCACCCATGGAACAGTATCACAACGCACAAAATGCGGACAATGGCATTCTCTCAACTTTGCAGCTCACTTAATTATGGCCCTTCAAGTTGACTTCATTGCAGCATAATCATTCCCACTGCAAGTCATGGTTGTTTTATGGAAATCTGCATTGGTGCTTCTTCCACCTATAAGCAGAGCTTGGAGTCCTCCCATTTTTTAGAGCTCCACTTACGTAAACCTCTGAATATTCTTTCATAGCCAGCCTGGGAGAACCTGCCAGTAAGAAGCTACAGTAGCCATGCCCTGGACTAAGCAACTTCGGATTTCAGACTCACCTGGGTTTCGTGCTTTGAACACCAGCACAGGGCAGTCCAATCTTCTCTCATTTCCAAAGCTGCAGATGACTGTGGTCACCAGAAGTGGTGACAGCCCTTCCTAGGCACTAGGCATGGTGGTAGTTTTTTGGTAGCTGTTTAGTACCTTGGCTCGGATAACACCGCTGAGACTTCAGCAGTGCTGAAGCAGTTGCACCAAGAAAAATGTGGATGGCTCCCATCCATTTCAATGGATAACTAGCTTTAAAGCCTGATTATAGGTGTTTTAGGGTCACCAACTTTATGAATCTTTTCACTTTAGGTGAGCATTTCACAAACACAATACACAGACCTAATGTATGCTCAGCCCTGTCACATCCTGATATTGTCTTCATTGGAAGAAATTGTCTACAGGAATGAAGCCATAAATTTGAATATGTTAAGCGTCATAAAGAATTCAGTGACTTATTTGGATAATTGAGAACCTCAAGTGAAAACAGGATATTCATTGTCATCCCAGTAGGAAAAATATGCTGCATCCCAAGGCTGGGTCGTGCTGAATAAGGTAGATCCTCTACAGGACTCCACAAAACAGCAGTGAAGGCAGATAACTAATAAATGAGTATCGTTTGGTATCTGTGAGCAACACCTTTTCTTTTTAATACAAAGTGGCTGTGGTTTTTAGTCTAGATAATGTATTCTGCTTCCACTGTTGGTATTGATGTTCTTTCAAGTGAACTGAATATGCAGCCATTAATGAGCTCTTTCTGTTAAGATGTTCAGCAGTGAAATAATTAACAATGTTGATGTGTAAATTAGGCTTCAGAGTTTAAATTGCCTTTGCAGTGAATAAGGCAGATCACATTTCTCTGGCTTTTGGTTCAGCAGGGCAGGTGAGGACTGGCTAAATGCTAAACATAGAAGTAGACCCAATAAAAGCACGTGCATTGAAGTCTTAGGTCATTGCTAGACCAGAAGTGTTACCTGCCTTACTAACATTGTTATTCAAAGAGTAACAGGTCTTCTTTATGCTGTCTCCTTTCTGCCTTTTGGTGGGGGGGTCCCCCCATGGCACCTTGCTGTGTGCAGTGGAGGAACGTGGACCCCACATTACAGCAATGGAGGAAGCGATTCGCCCAGGTCCCAGTTCCTCAGGGGCTCCCACAATGGCACAGAGGCACTTGTATGAACGTCTGGATGCCCTCAACCATCCTTATGCTGGATGCCATGAGGAAGATGATCTTTTTCAGAGTATTTAATCAAATACTTGAATCTCAACAACCTTCTCACTCCCTGGCCTACACCAGCCTTTGTGAAAACAGGCAGCCAGTCTGCCTGCCTTGTCTCTTTTCCAGTCTTTCTTTTATGGGCAGCCTCCAGGCTGAGGACACATCAAGAGGTGCTGCAGCGGAAGAGAACTGTGTGCCTAGGTCAAAAGAAGTAGAGAAGGAAGTGATGTAGCTGCGACTTTATTAAGCATTTATAAAGACTGCTGTCTTTTTACTGTTTCTAAAACAAGAAAAAGCAGGATCATGCAATTAACATCGTGTTTGCACAAAATATATAAAGCACTGAATTTTAGCGAAAACCAGTATTTCAAGTCAAGTGTTGCTTGCACAGACATATGAACTTTTGACTTCTACTTGCCTTTATCTTCTCCCAATGGCACCGAGATCAGAGTAATCCCAAAATATAGTTTAGGGCCTTTAAACTCTGCTTTGGAGATAGATCCTCCAACATGGTTTACCTCTTGCAAATCGGAGGCTGTAGTTTTCCACAGCTGGCTCCTATGGCAAGACTTAGTGGGAGCAGTCCCGCTAACCAGGGCAGCTGGCCTTTTGGAGACACAATATCAGAGTACAAGAAATGTGGGAAGGGAGAAGCTGTGCTTCATAGGATGAAAGAATGTGCTGTTTTCTACACCAAGTCACTATTGTATGGATATTGTTTTAAAATATTTGACCTGTTGAGGTCTTATCTGCTGCAGCTTAAGTGTACTCAGCTAGCACAAAGACTTGGCCACTAGCATTAAACTATTTGTCTCCTTTCCCCTCATTGAACTTTAGGCTTGAGCAATGTCAGCTAGGAAAGAGGCTTAATCCAGCATTTTACAAGCACTATGATAAGCACATTCACTGTCACGGTCTAAAAGCAAAACTTATTCAGTGCAAATATTATAAAGAGGAAAAATAACTTTAAAAAAAATGCATCTGCAAAACACTTTTTATTCTGTGGATATGGTGGCCTTGTACTTACTCAACTCACATGTTGAGACATGAGAATCAACAACACCTTTATTTCATGTGAAATTCCCATATTCAGAGAATGGATTATTCAATTGAATGGGTAATATGTGAAAATAATCCAGAAAAACATGCAAAAGAAACATCCTGCATACAATAACAAGTGGGCTCTCTTTAAGGATGCCTCACTTTTTGAGAATCTCAATTGAAACTGCGACATAGATATAAATATGGAAGGCGTGATTAAAGTGCCACTGTAAACACAGATAATTGTGAAGCAATTAAAGGAGAAGACAGAGGAGCAAAACTACTGGAATGTATTTGTTAGCAATATGACACACAATTAGAGTGGGCATACTTAGTGCTACAGGAGCTTCACAATCTATTTCGAACTAGATTTCTTACCTGTTAGTGTGATTTCTGTCACTGGTGTTATCTGTGTTTCACAAGATTTAATGCTTTTACTTTCCCACCACTGCTGTGAGATACACAAGTGTTACTGGCTGCGGTCCTGCAGACCAGCACACTCTGGAGTGCAGCAAGGTGGTTGCCAGCTCTGTGACTTGCTGGCATTAACCTGGGTGAGACACACAAGGGTGATGCTGCTGCAGGGTCAGCGCAATCCCGGGCTTCTGCTGTGAACCTTCCTTCTGTTGGCAGGTACCAATGTGCACCTTCGCTCTGACCCAGTGCTACTCTTGGTTCATGGATAAGCTGGTGTTTCAAGCCCCTTGACAAAAGCCTCCATTGCCCTCACTTGCACATGAAGGGTGCTGTGCGTGCATGAGGTGAGGGAGAGACACGCGTGTGATCCTCCTGGGAATCATTGCTTTTAGTAACAGTGGCATCCCTTCTGCTCTGTTTCTCTCTAGTACCTGTTTAGAACAAATTTGCTCCCTTGGGACTTCACAGAATCACAGAATGGTAGGGGTTGGAAGGAACCTTCGGAGACCTAGTCCAACCCCCCTGCCAAAGCAGGTTCACCTAGAGCAGGTTGGACAGGAATGCATTCAGGCAGGTTTTGAATATCTCCAGAGAGGGAGATTCCACAACCTCTCTGGGCAGCCTGTTCCAGTGCTCCATCACCGTCAAAGTAAAGAAGTTTTTCCTCATGTTGAGATGGAATTTCCTGTGTTCCAGTCTCTGCCGTCGCCCCTTGTCCTGTTGCTGGGCACCACTGAAAAGAGCCTGGCCCCATCCTTTTGACACCCGCCCTTTAGATATTTTTAAGTATTGATGAGGTCTTCTCCAGGCTAAACAGACCCAAGTCCCTCAGCCTTTCCTCATAATAGAGGTGCTCCATTTCCTTGATCATCTTCATAGCCCTCTGCTGGACTCTCTCCAGTAGTTCTTTGTCTTTCTTGAAATGGGGAGCCCAGAACTGGACACAGTATTCCAGATGTGGCCTCACCAGGGCAGAGTAGAGGGGGAGGATAACCTCCCTCAACCTGCTGGCCATGCTCTTTTTAATGCACCCCAGGATACCATTGGCCTTCTTGGCCACAAGGGCACATTACTGCCTCATGGTCAACTTGTTGTCCACCAGGACTCCCAGGTCCTTCTCCGCAGAGCTGCTTTCCAGCAGGTCAACCCCTAACCTGTACTGGTGCATGGAGTTATTCCTCCCCAGGTGCAGGACCCTACACTTGCCCTTGTTGAACTTCATTAGGTTCCTCTCTGCTCAGCTCTCTAGCCTGTCCAGGTCTGGCTGAATGGCAGCACATCCTTCTGGTGTGTCAGCCACCCCTCCCAGTTTTGTGTCATCAGCAAACTTGCTGAGAGTATACTCTATCCCCTCACCCAGGTCATTGATGAATATGTTGAACAAGACTGGGCCCAGTACTGACCCCTGGGGAACACTGCTAGTTACAGGCCTCCAACTAGACTCTGTGCCGCTGACCACAACCCTCTGAGCTCTGCCAATCCACCTCACTGTCCACTCATGTAACCCACACTTCCTAAGCTTACCTATGAGGATGTTATGGGAGACAGTGTCAAAAGCCCTGCTGAAGTCAAGGTAGACAACCTCCACTGCTCTCCCCTCATCCACACAGCCAGTCATGTCATCATGGAAGGCTATTAGATTGGTCAAGCATGATGTTGCATGTGGTCCAGTGTGGCAATCACCATAGCTCTGGGGCCACTAAAAGGGCCAAGATATTGTTTATATTTGTGTCACATTCTGTCAGAAAATATTCTGTACAACTTCCCAGACCTTCACCTTTGCTGAACTTTGCGATGCCTCTTGCTTCATGGCAGGGTGACCAAGAGTTTCCCTTTTTACTGGACTCCGTTAAGGAAGAGAGTTCAGGGTTTGTAGCTTTCAGCATTCAGTGTTTTATTGCTCATGGACATTGGGACATTACACTACTGTCCTTAACATGGTGGCTCTGCTGTATATTGTTTTGCATATACGTAAAGATGTGCTTTTCTGTAGGTACAGGTCCATGTCTAGTGTGTGCTTTTTCTTAAATGTTTTTCCCTGTGTTTTCTGAGCTTGTATTCTTCTGGGCATAATCACAGTTCTGCTTGTAATTCATCAAACTAAGCACTTTCTCTCCTTCCATCCCTTCATCCCACACTTACTTTCTATTCCCGTGCTGCTTCATTCCTACAGTCCCTCTGGCTCTTTAATTACAGAGCTTTACAGTAGCTAAAACAGTTGCTGTCCGGAATGCCTGTTTCTTTCTTGTTATTCATCATGTGCTTAATCTCCTGAATAAAGATAGTCAGACATATGCCACCAGAAAAGTGAGCTCCCTTTTCAATGCTTTGCAATCTTGAGCATCCTCCAGCCAGCTTCACACCTGTTTGGAGTGTGTGTAACGGTAGGTGACGTTGCCATTTGAGTTGGGAATCTTTTGAATGAAAGCATTTCTTAAATGCAAAGAACATCAGAGTTGAAAACTCTATTTGAGTGGCACACCAGAGCTCCAGACTCATACTGACAAATTCTTTAATCCCTCAGGACTGCAGACTTTGAGAACAATGTGTTTGTATGAAGAAGCACTTAAGTTTTGATATTAGCAAGAAAATGTCTCCTGTCTTTGGTCATGAGAACTTTTTACCAAAAGCCTGTGCAGTGATTCTAGTGGGAATTCTTTAACTTGTTCTTCTGCAGAACCTTATTTGCCATTTGACTGCTGCTTCCCATCCTGATGCTGGATGCAGCATTTCAGTGGGATGGAGAGCCTGGGAAGTACTTTGGGATAGACAGTGTTAGCAAATGTGTAATCCTCTGACTGACTTCACACTCACACTCAGTTTATCACCCAGAAGCAGCACCACTGAGGCCAGGGGCTGGTACCCTTATGAAGGTGGTGCCAGAGGACAGTCGCACTCTCAGTTCTGCCAAATTCTTGCGCAGCTCTGATCCAAGCATCTTGTGTGAATCAGGGAGGTCCAGAGGGCAAGCAGTTAGATGTACCATAATAGCAGGGGTGAAGATGAAGTGTTAATCAGGGAGGGGAATAAGGGTCTACAGCTCCCCCATTGACGATACCCAAGGATATGTGAAGGGACTACATTTGTGCATCCCGCTATCCCAAATCCCATCCCTGTACTGGGTGAAAGAGCGGGCAAAGTGGCTCTCTGCAAAGGGCCCCATGCCAGAAAACAGCCCTGCTGGAAAGCAGCCTGCCATTGCCTTTCCCTTTCTCCCTCTCCGGAGGGCCAAGGCAGGAGAACAGAGCTGGTCCATGGGTGTAAATGAACATGCATGCTTTGAATGGAGAATGCAATTGAAAGTACAGTAAAAACACAGAGCCTTTCCCTTTTCTGGAAGATCGTGGTACCTGGCACCTCGTAAGTTTGCCCCTGATCACAGAAACAGCTGGAGAGGGGCCTTGCGCTGCCGCCCAACACATTTTCTTTGGCTGGAAAATCATTTTGGTCTGAAGTGTTGTAAAGAAATAACCCAGCACCACAGGAAGTTCTCGTGACCTGATGTGTTCCCTCTCTTTTGCAGACGAAGGAGCCCCACAGCAAAGGAGACTCGCTGCCCAAGCCGGAGCCCAGGCCCCTCTGGGGCGGCGAGGAGGCAGGTACGGGCAGCGGGGCCGGGGCGGCAGGGGGCCGAGTGGGCAGAGCTCTCGGGGGGAGGCTTTTAGTCAGGGCTGAAGTGCTTTGTCCCCAAGCCAAGCTGAACTGAAGAATGTTTTTCATGTCAAAATGAGATGTAGGCTCGCACCCACTGGGTGTTTGCTGGACGACAACAACAGACAACAACAACCAACAACAACAACCCACTTGCGTGCAGGACGGTCGGGGTCCACAATGCGCTGCACAAAGGCTCCCGAGGAATCGTGCCCTGGCATAGTGAGGAGAAACACTGTTTAATAAGCCGCCAGCCACATTTCAGCACTGATCTGCTACGTGAGCAGAGCTCTCATTAGCTACCAGCAAGAGTCCAGCGAATACTTCTGAGGGCAAAAGCGGCCGCTCGGTGAGCCCCGGTCTGTCCACAGGAGGACCAAGGACACGAGTGCTGTGCACATGAGGAGGGAGCCTCATTACTTTTAGCATAGACAGGACAGACAGAATAAACTGCCTATGTCGAGCTCACACACATTCTTCTTAATCTGTCTCCTTTCTGTTTTGGGGTTTTGCTTTTTGGGGGGATCTGGGGTTTTTTTTTGTGCTTTGTCTTTACTTCTCTTTGCCTTGCCAGAAGCTTGGATCTTACTTACAAATGAAAAGTGTACCAGATTAACTTAGACTGTTGGTGCTGTGGCTGGATGACATGTCAGAACTGCATTTAAGCCAAGAAAATAAATGCCCCCAAAATTTTGTGGCTACACAGTTCAAATGTCCCAGTAAACATAAACTGCTCCTAGCATGACAAGTAGCTGTCAGATCCTGAGGCAGATTTCATTTGAATGGTTCGGGGATTTTCTTCCTGCTCTCTTTGCCGCTTTTGCAACTGTCCCCCTGGGAAACATCCCAGAAGCCTCTGTCCCCATTAGGAGGAAATCTTTCACTTCCTCGCTTTGATTTTGAATGCTTAATGCTCCTGGTTAATTCCCCTGACCTATAACCAGTCTTGGCTTCTATGCATAGAGATTAAATGTTGATCCAGATGATAAACTTTAATGAAACAAGTTTAGAAATATATTTAATTAACTAAACACTCTCAGTCCTTTGTGAGAGCTCACTGCCGTGTGTGGGTGTTGCAGGTTACGTTGATTCCTAAACAATGTTAGCTATAACCATAATATACTTTTTTCTAAAATATGGGAGCCCACACAGGACAGGCCCATTGATTTAACTAATTTGAGCGGTGCTTTCTTCTGCCTGAAGCACAGTAGGTCAGTGGTCTGCCTTACCCCTCTGCCAGCTGCACAGGCAGCATGAGGGCTCTCAAAGTCCCTTCTGCTCGCTCCTGCCCTCTCTTCTCCACCAGAAGTTATTGTCCTCTCAGCTAGCTCAAGAGCTGCCTACACGTGAAACCAGATCTGGGGAATGACCCAGTTTAAAATACAGTATTTAGGGGCCACTACTTTGCAGAGGTGATGGGATGGTGGTGCTCTTCTTTTTCTGACCTGGGTTGATTAGGTATCCAGGCTAATTTCAGTTAAAGCAGAGAGAGTGCTCACGGTTTACCACTTTGGGACCGAGTTCCAGGGTGGCTGAACTTTAAGGGCTCTTCTGCCATGACACAACTGCCCTAAACCGCTCTTTCAATGTGAGGTTGCACAGGCTGGCTGGGCAGGGACACTTAAGATAACATCTTAACTCACCTTTGATTTTTAAATGTTTTCCAGTCATTGTACCTAAGAAGCATTTAACAACTCCTTCACCATACAGGTTAATTGAACGTGATTAAAACCCAATTGCTTCACCATAGCAAACTTGGTAGCCAATTCTTAGGCATCTGTAGAAATGCCATTAGAAGGCTAAAGCAGTGTTTCTTTCCAGGTTTCTATAACAGCAATCAAAGGTAATCTTGTTTAGCACCTGCATAATCCCCTCAGTCAGCACTAAAGTAGTATGTTTGTATTCTAGTTACATACGGGCTCTTGATTACGCCAGAGGACTTAAACCACTTTGAAGCAAAAGCTTGAACTCTTGGGTTCCCAGCCCCAAGCAGTGAGTCTTATGACTTGGCCATTTTGTGCTGTTTACATGACAAAATTGGGTGTCCTTGGGGATGATTGCAACAGGCAAAATAATTCCTTGGTCAGAAGATAAGGAGCAAGAAAAGACAGGATATAATCATGAGAAAGCAATTTTTAAATACTTTCTCCAAATTATCTTTAAAAGCTTTATCAAAGAGCCATCTGTCTTAATGAAGGATCAATTGTCCTAAGCCTACTGTGACCTTTGAAAGAAGCGTGTGAATTGTCTACAGACTCCAACTATGGCTAACGTTTATAGCATTATCCCATTATTTATCATACATAAATACATATAATGTATCTCTTGGGCTTGAAAAGTAAGTGGAAACAGAAACAAAGGCTTTCCACCTCTGGTTTCTACACCTGCGTAATCTGGATTTGCTGGGCATAACATTAAACAGTGGCACAACAAAAGAGACATTGCTACCCATTCTTCACAGGCAGCTCTGCCTTCATCTGGGCTCCACCAGCTCTTAAAACACGGAGCGGAAATGCCCTCCCCATACCAGTGCCAATGCAACAGGCAAATCACAGAAAGTGGGAAACCATTCCTACAATGCTTTGCATTTCCACACATTTGTTGAGCTCAAAGATATGTTGTTAGCAAGAAGCAGCCCTTACTTTTCTACATCATTTATCTCAAATTGTTCTTAATAATTTGGATCTGAAGTGCCTATTAAATAAAGCTCAAAAATGTGTGATACTTAATGGCTAGAGTTTGCAATTCCAGGCTTATAGCAGTCTTGCCAATCCTTGCAACTTGATGATGAGTCTCATGATATTTCAAGTTTCCTTTACCTGCTTGACCTAGGAGACTGGGAAGGGTGTTTAGATAAGTAATATTTGTGGCTGTAGCAAAAATGTGAGGCTGTGAAGCACCTGGAAGCTCTGAAACCAGAGAGCAGGATTGTGCTCTAGATCAATAACCATTTACTAGTTTAGAAGGGCATGTTTAGGCAGAAATACACCAAACAAAACCATCACTGTTTGATCATAACCATCAAAGCTGTGATCAGGCAGTAGCAGCCAGGTGACTGTGTGCGCATACACATGGGTCTCTGCAGACAGGGCACTGGGATCCCAGGTGGCAGACAGAGGGAATGTTTACGCAGCCCAGTGCCATGGCTCCCCATCAGCCACGCTGGGCGAGCTCCCAGAGGACACAGGCACTGGAGGGGCTCTCACATGGCTGCCCCCTTGTCTCTGTGCTGGCTCCAATGTCTCTGCCCAGCACTGCACGTGCAGGCATGCCTGAGAAGGTGTCCATTCCTGCTAAGAGTGATGAGGACTGCTGGTGTTGTGTGTCCTCTCAGTTTGTGTTATTGTTGAGGCTGACTAGATCTCCACAACCAGTGTGTTTTTTGACCTTCATACTGAATAGGTCTATATTAATGACTTTCATCACTGATAATGAGACCTACAGTGTTTACTCAACCACTTTTAGCAAAGTTATTTGGGAGCTTTCCCAGTCATTTTGTCTGCTGGCTACAAAACAGAGTAATTTTCTAAACTTTTTTTTCAGTCAGTCTGCTTCCCAAATACTGTTTCTCATTGTTACAACTATAACACTCATTCAAACCAGCATTTCAACATTAGACATAATATTATGATCTCAGACATTCAACATTCATGAGGCAACCTTCCGTCTCCCTTCTCTGTCTTCCTCCCTTCCACCTCACGGTGGAGTTTTTAATTGAATTTAGGCTTTAGAGTTCACTTGAATCATGTATCACCAGGAGAGCTAGAAACTCACTACTAGAGAGAGAGAGAGAGAGAGGAAGGAAGGAAGGAAGGAAGGAAGGAAGGAAGGAAGGAAGGAAGGAAGGAAGGAAG
>VFFE01007061.1:447602-461312 GCA_008921705.1 Burhinus oedicnemus | reverse complement strand
TTTCTTTTTTTTTTTTTTTTTAGATTTGCTTCTTGTTTTGTTGAGTTATAAATCTGGCATCTGACACACCACAGAATATGGTGAATGAGGTCAGCAATAAATTAGCCAAGCCAGGACCCTGGAGGGCTTTCTTCCAGAGTGTGGCAGTAGATGAGATTTCTAGAGGAACTGATACATTAGTGCAGTGGTGGGGAATTAAGGTAAGGGTGGACAAGAGGGTAGAAAAGAAGCCACCAGAGAAAACAGCAGAGTGACAAGGAGGCACTACATCCATTGCTCTCCCAGGTGCCAGAAAGATATCCAGATCTGACTTTCTTTTAGCCTAACATTTCCTTCACCACCATGTATTTTCCAGTCAGTATCTAAACAGCAGCTGTCTTCTGTTTGAGGTCCTGTTTCCCCAGCGGGGATCCACACTTGGCTGGCAAAACCTAATGGAAAGCCCTTTTGCCTGAAGCCTTGCCAGTGAAAAGAACTCCAGGTATCACAGCAGAGTGTTATATTTTTGAAAAGCAGTACGAGGGGCATCATCCACAACCCTTTTGTGCAGTTATGCAGCAAAGCAATAAATCACACAGAAGCATGGCTTGTTGCAAGATTAATAGAGAAAAGCTTAAGGAAAATATGGCATAGAAGAGAAGCTGAATATCAGGAGTCTCCTGGATATGCATTTGGATTGCTTGGCTCCCGCCCAAGGAGGACTATCGCTATGTATTTTAGAGGCATTGAAATAAACTTAAAGAAGTAGTTACGAAAAAAAAAAAAAAGAAGCTATATTGAATGATGCCCCTACAGAAAAATTAAAATACTCAGTTGCTGTATTTTTTCTGTATTTTTTTCTGTTGTTTCTAAAGGTGACCTTGAAATTGGGAACGTGCCCACATTGCTTCCTTACAAAGAAAAAAGACAGTATTTTGTCTTTTGTAATGCAAGCGCAAGGTCTTTCTGCATTCTATTTTTCTGCAACATACTTTGCAAGAGAAATCTGTGTGACCGCACTCCTCAAAGGGTGAAGTTTGTCCAGGAAGGGGAAAGGTACCCAAGGCAGGGTACCACATAGTAGCACATCCAGATTCATCAGCCTTTACCATCACACAGCAGAAATGGATCTCATAAGAGAACAGCCTGACTGAGGAGATGTGTAATTCTTTTCACACCGATGCAAATACTCTGATGTAAATGTGCTTTAGAAGACAGAAGGGCTAAGGTTTGCTATTCATTATCCCCTAATTACTTTTCAAGGCCTTAGGCAGAGAGCTGGCTGTCCCCAGACTGATTGCCTTAGGAAAGAAGGGAAAGCTTCCTCAAAGAAACCTACTGCTTTTCCAGCTCCTACACAGGAGATAGAAGGCTTCTGTCTTCTAGAAAAAACTATGTTGTAAACTTTTTCACGTAAAATGTAGCAATGACTAATGTCTATGACTGTATTAAAGGCTCAAAAACCTTCCCACTTCTCAGGAACCAGGGGAGTAAGGGCTGTGATCTCAGTCACAGGTATGACAAAGGATTCATTTTAAATGGTGTCAACAACCATATCGTTCCTTGACATCCTCCGTAGTCTCAAGGAGATACTTATATCCACTTTGTCACTTTATACCTCCGAAGGCAATTTGTGAATATCAGTTCAGTGGTTAGGGAAATGAATTCAAAACCTTTTATTATAATCAGACTTTAATATGTTGGAATGAAATTGCTTCGTTTACCTGAGATACGCTATCATTTTCATTTAGTCCATCACATCATTCACACAGCATTGTCTGGAGATAATTACTGAAGAAGACAAGCTCTTGTCTGCCTAAAACACAGCAGCATAAACTCATTTACTGCAAATTAAAACAGATGGAAAATTGCTGTTGCTTTTAATATAGTTGCACAAAAAAATAAGTTTTCAAGCATGTTAAAAGTAATTGTAGCAAATGCAAGGTTGTGGCTTACAACCTATGTCCTAAACAGAGTATTTCAAGCCTCCCAGTAAAAATAGGTGAATTTATTCATAAGAAGGAATTGGAAGCTACAAAAGAAACACCTTTCCACAAAAGACATTGGATACCTGTGGACAGCCCCAGAAAAAAACCCACACAAAAACCAACCAACCAAACAAAAAAACCCCACCCAAACCCAAAGATTTCATTAGAATAACTCAAAGAAAAGTCATAAATATTGAAGCAACAACACACGTGCATCATCACACTAAAACTAAGGACGCTACTTGCCTACCTAAAAATAAATACACTTGTTTGTAGAACTGAGAGTATACGTTCTAATACAGGTGACCTACCATGCTCTGGCATCTATACATATCCTTTAAGATGAAATATAACATCTCCTTCAGGACTACTTTAGGAGCAGCCTGACTGGGGGATAGAAATAGTTGTCCGTCCACACAGTTTTTCCTCTTACGCCTGTTGTTACATGACAGACGTATCAGAATTGCAACACAGTCTTAACCACAGAAACTACAGGTTCTGCTCTGCTGGGCACATGTTCGCTGGGCTCTCAGCATCGTGCTCTGCCTGTGCATCTTCCAGCACCTGCAAGGACATAGGGTTTTGAAAAGCAGTGAAAACTGAAGGGACACTGTCTGCATGAAATACATTCAGTTTAAAGCAAGGGTTAGAGGTATTCACAAGTATTTCACTCATGCCAGAATCACCATAACTGTCCAGGCTGATTTATATTATCCTTCCCCTAAAAAAATAAAAAAAAAATAAAAAAAATTCCTCCTCTTCCACTTCTGAGGAGACTGGCTAACTGACGGACAGTATGGTGAACTCTACATTAAGTGTTTTGAAAGAACAAGTACATGATTTTGCAGTGTTACAGTGCTTTTTAGAGGGGCCCTGTGGGTCATCCATCCCACCCAGAGGCCAGACTATGGCCAGCACTGGAGTAGAACAGTGTGGCTTTGTCTGGTTGAGGCTTAGAAACCTCCAGGGATGGGGTTTCCTCCAACTCTCAAGGAAGCCTGTTCCTAGCCTGCACTACCATCCTGGTGGGCATTTTGTTTCCTAATGTCCAAGGTGAACAGCCATCCTGCTGCCATTGTCCCCTCTTGCACCTTCTGTTACCACTGAGAAGAGTTTGGCTCTGGTGTCATTGTAGCTGCTCATCATGAAGTCATAAGCTGCTGTTCAACTGCCTTTGGCCTCCTCTTCATCAGATTACACAAGCCCAGGTCTTCAGCCTCTCCTCACTGGTCCTCTGTACTAGACCCCTGATCATCTTGGTAGCCCTCCACTCTGGCTCTCTCCAGTTTCTTGATATCCTTCTTGAAGTGGGTGGCCAAAACTGTGCACAGTTTTCCATATTCTATTTGACTCCACCCTATGAAATAAAAATGTGAGAAAGCAATCTCTTTCACTTGAAATAATTTTGAAGATGACTTTGAACTCATGAAGTTCCTCTGAAGGTGACTGTAGCTGATGATGTTGCTTTCGGAGTGCTGGCTTCAACTTGAAGCAGCCAGAAAGAAAGAAAGGCCTGAGGGAGAAGAGAAAGTGAAACGCAGGAGCAGGCTAAGGACAAATGATCACTCCAAGGAGCAGTGGAAAGGATGGAAAGAAGACCGAGGAAAAACAAGGCTGAAAAAGAAAAGCAAGGGAGCAGTGCAGAAAATTATGCCCTGTCACTATTTTTACATGGTGATCCAGGACAAATGTAGACTAATATGATCTACTTAGCAAATGGGGATGAGTCATGTTTGAAATCATTTAACCTAACAAGTTTCATTCTCTGGAGCGGGTAAAGCCAATGGCAAGAAAGAGTCCTCCAAATAATTGTCTCATTCTACATCTCACTAAGTATGTTGCTCAGGAGCTTTACCATGACAGCCCTTGAAATACATCTTTCATTTATTTCAGTCCCTTTATAACTCTGTAGGAGCATTATATTGCTGTCTTGGAGGCGGAACTCCAAAATAGCCTCTGTCAGGGATTTTGTCTCAGCTTTCTGTGCTGCCCACTTGCACCAGCATATCCATGCTGGCTTCTGCCTCCCAGCTGACTGAGGAATGTCTGAATAAGTAGAACCAAATCTGGCATTTGAATTGGTCCTCTTGGAAATGCTGTTTGAAGTCTTCCAAAACAATTAATAAATTGTCCATACAAGGATTTCCTCTAAAAATTACTTCCTTGCATTGAGGGCAGTACACTACCCTCCCCACAACTCTGCAAAATCTGACTAACAACTTGCTCAATAGCTACTGCATAAGCAGAACTTCACTTTACACAAGAAAAACTGTCATAATTTTGGACTCGGCTTCTGAGGAAAAAAAAATAAATCACGTGACTAAACCAAAGGAGCGAACAGCTCTGACATCACGAGGGTTGGCAGTGTACTCCAGACCAGCCGATGTTTATGGAAAGGCTAAACTTCTCTCCTGTCAAATCTGTGCGTGGTAAAGAAGTGCCTTGCCAGGCAGGATCAGAAAGGGCTTTCACCGTGTTCTCACCTTGCTGCCTTGCATACTTCCCTGGAGTTTTTGTAGTGCAGATGGGACTGTATCCCACAGGTTTCCTGTCAGAAAAGACGGCCTTGAAAACAGCTTTCTCCTTTTATAGAAGTCAGAGCATTGTTTGTGATTCTTGCAGCCCAGAATGACTCTACAACACTCTGCAGTTTCAGCGGGATGTTGTGTTGTGCGCGACCTGCCTTCGGCTGTTGTGCCGTGTTGCTATGTGCTAATGTTGACAGCTGTTGTGTTTCACTCCAAATTAGTGCCTGCCTTGCGCTCAGGAGTGAAGTAATACCTACGTGCAGGGCCAGATTCCAGTTCACTATGGAAATGCCCCCAAAACAAGTGAAAATACTACCAAAACAGATGTTTTGTACCCATTTCCTGATCAGTCACACGATACTTCCTCTTTCTATATGGAGTTCCCCACGCACTCCCACACTGGTTCCCTTTTTTTTTTTGTCTTTCCTAGCAGTCTAAACATTTCGTGTTGTGAAAAGAATTCAGCATCTCAGCAGTTCCACATTTCTTGTAAGCTGGCCCTGCAGAAGTGTCAGGATGCCGAGCCACGCTCGTGAATGAGGGCGTACAGCCTGGAAGCCTGTTTTTCTTCCTGTGGAGCCAATTTGAAGTAAAACGTGATTTTGAAATCCATTTAAAGATCTTCCAGGAAAATGATAGTGAGTGATGAAAGAGGATCTTTTACAAGTCAATAGCTGTAAGATATTGATCAAATAGTTTTTAATCAGTTTAGCATTCTTAAATTGCTGTAAGAGCATTTGAACTGCCACTTTGGTCCAACCAAAGGTCCACTTGGCCCAGGACCACATGTCCAGTAACGGTCAGTGTTAGATACCATTGAGACATGTTTCTCAACCTGTGGCCTCTACAGTACTCATAGTCATTAAACATTGGATGGTGACCTGAAAAATGGTCACTTTTTTTTCCTAAGTAATCAGCCAAGCAAAGGAAACACAGAAATAAGAGGAATAATATTCTGAAATCATTCTTGAAAAAGGCAAGAGAATGAACACTCAAAGCTTAGCTTCATTATAGTTGTTTGTGAATTAACACCTTATAGCTGTATCGTACAAGGTGGTCCATGGATAGTTTTCCAAAAACGTAAGCAATCCCTGAATTGACAGGATTTGAGAGACACTGTTAAAAGGGAAGGCACAAGGTACTCAGAAATGCTCAGAGAAGTTTATCTCCTATCCTGGCAGCCACAAATAAGGTTATACAACAAAGTGGGACCTGATGTCTCAGGTTCATAATATTCCTCAATATTTAAAAACACCACATCTGAGAATAAAAATGCGTATAAAGAAAAAACACTCATTATATTAATGAATTAATGTTGGTTCTCACAGTTTCTAACATCATAACAGCCTTCCCCCCCCCCAGAACAAATCACATTTTCCTATTAAGCTGTCTTTAAGAAATGTGTTCACTAGTTCATTAGTCATTACTGTATATATAAGTATGTCCCAGTGAGCACAAACGCACGAACAGAAGTCCTTTCATATTATTCTATGACTCAGCTCACAGAGCTAAAGTGACTTGGAAGCTTACTAGTTGTGGTTGCAGCACCTAAAGACAAATATACTTGAAATAACCAGGGTGAATGCTCTGGGGCTTGAATGATTACAGATCTTTCATCAGTGTGACCTGAGACTAGATGAGAGAGTTGTAAATTCTGTGTATGCTGTTCAAATTGGAAAAGTTAAACAAGCTAGATTAAATATATACTAAATGAAAAACACGATCACAGTGTTAAATAGATATGTATACATAATACTAAAGATGAGAAAAACATGGTGTCTAAAAAATGCTTCAGAGTGCTATCTCCAGACAAAGCTGAGCATACTTTACTGCCATGTACTAACCATTTTGAAGCAGGTATAGTGAAATCAAAAAAGGATTATGCAGATACAGAGAGTTACTACTCCGCCGAATCTGGCATATACCACTCATCATGTATTTTATACTTTCATATCTCAAACACTGTGACAAACAGATTTTCTCCCTTTCTGAGAAATTTCCTTCCTTTCTCCGCTTCTTTTTTGCCTATATGTCATTTCTGTTAAAAAGCGCTAAGAATCTCAAAATTGAGCAGTATCTGCAAACCTCATGGAAACTGGGAGAAGACGGCATTTGATTTTGCTTCAGAGTCCAATAGCTGTGATTTCAACCACCGTTCTGGGTCAGTCACTAAATGAGCAAAACTGTTGTCAAGTTTTGCCACGTAGGTGGTGGGCTATATGTCCAACAAATTGAGCATGGGATTGAAAGTCACAAGCCCTACAAAACGCTTATTCTATTTCAGGCTCGTCATATGACCATGACCCAAGTCATCCAACTTCCCCATCTCTTCATTCTTTAAAATGTCACTGTTAACATTTGCCTGTGTGAGGGCTTAAAGATCTGTGGATAAAAACATGCAAAAGTAAAAATTATTACTTAGTGAAAATCATGAATAACAGCACTAGTAACACAATACCCTATAACTGTAGAGAATTCCTCAGTGCTATGCTTTGCAAGTGATTAAAGCTGCCGTTGGCAGCTACATTGTGCATAGCCTTCCTGTATTTAAACTCTGTATTCACCCTCAGTGATTCGTCTATCTACACAAGAGGTACAACACCAAAGGCCAAAAGTCTTGTTTTCAATCCTCTATCTCACTGGACAGTACTTTGCTTAACCTCTTTATGCTTCAATTTCTTCACCTGGAACTTTAGCTGCATTTCTAAAGAACTCCAGTGTCAACAAAATACTAACTGCTTGGTAATGTTTTCTATATTGCAGCAGGCTGAGACGTGTTTGCAACACGCCAGAGTTCCGGGAGTTAATTTTTCTAATGCCCTATTAAAAATACATGGAGAAGGCTAGCTCTCTTTCTCCTAGTCTTTTTTCCTTTTTTTTTTTTTTCTCTGAAGAGAATATTCTACAGCATTATTAAACCTGTCTGGTATGAGGGATCAATGCACGTTGTTCAGCTAGGCAGAGCAGAGAGGTGTTGCGTTCATCTCACTGCAGGTATAGAGATTAGTGTCAGGCTGAGAATTACGTACCAGTCACACTGCATTTGCCAGTAATCCAATATGCTGGACCTGCTCTTCCCCATTCCTATATGCAAATATTTTCTGGAAAACAAAGCACAGTGTTATAAGGTTCTGATGGGAAGCATTACAGAAGCATCAGCAGCTACTTGGAGCATGGCACAATTCCAAATTTGTATCCTTTTTTTAGGAGGCTAAAATGACAACGCAGCTGATGTGTGTAAGACCAGCGGTGCTACGCTCACTGTTAGCCTGGCACACGGACTAAGCTGGCTGGGATACGCGTCTGCCTCCAGCTCCAGATGTGCCAGCCGAAGAGGCTGTGCCCAGGTGCGCATCACCTGGGTGACTAATGCGAGTCAGTGGGAGCTCCCGCAGGGAGATCTGATCTGAGGGCTGGTAACACCCACCATGTGGGTGCTGATGTGCAGCTGCAGACGCACTGCGGGGAGGAAGCCCTTGCTGAAGGCTGGAAAGGTCATACACTCACAGCCTGTGGTCTGTTGCATGATTACGCATGGGTGGGTGTTTGTGCTTGTCAAAACCTCCTGATACTTGTCCTTGAATTGGATGAAAATATAGAGATAGTCAAGCTTGAGTTAAGAGGAAGAGACAAGAAACCTCAGAGGTAAAGTTGTTGGACCTGATATATGTAGCAGCAAATGCAAGTCTGTATTACGCAGACAGCCAGGCTAGATGTTCGAGCAGCTCCTTTTGGTCCCGAAGCCTAAACCTATAGCCAAAACATCTGAGCTCGGCTGCCTGAAGTTAAGCTCCTCTTCGGGGAATCGCGTAAAGCATTTACAAAAAAGTAAAGGTAGCTTCTATCAAAGTAAATGAAACCCATATCAAAGGCTGCCAATTCACTTTAGGGCTTAAGGTGTTAAAAAAATTTAGACTAATTGGAATGCTACAAAGAGATTCACAGTGCGGTGAACGACTGAATGGGTTTGAAAATAGCATCTGGAAGTGAAAAAAAGAAATTAATGCTGCAGATGTTTGTGGCTTTTTCTTTCTGTGTCTGCCTGTGAAACAGCTGTGGGACTTTTTTTTGTCTTAGAGTAATATTCTTCGTGGTGATCACATGCTGTGGGAAAAGCACTTTCCTAACATTTCTGACATGTTGGATGGTGGCAGGTGACGCTACCCAGTTGCCAGTTCAATGGGGGTACAGTTATACTTCCCTTCCCCACAAATCTGGATCGGGTCCTTTTTTGAATCACAAGAAAATCTTTCAGGTGTCGGTGTTTCGAAGTCTCACATTTTTCACTGTGATTGGTAGCTCCCGCTGGGAAAGGAACCAGGGCTATTGTAGTATCAGATACTTAGGTAGGATTCCACCAAGGTACAGCAGATGCCTGCAGTGCCTGCTCTGGCTCTTGCCTTCCTAAGTTGTCTGTTTATAACGCATGTAATTACATGAATGAGGTTGGCAGATACGGAATATATATTGCTGCACAGTAATCTTAATCTAGTTATTAGAATGGGAGAAAGTTAACTTTGCATTTAATTTTTAGTTCTGCCACAGACTTCCTTCAGATGAGACACATTGTCTACCCTGCGGTTTAATTCCCGCTTTTATAAAATAGAACTAATACTTCCACATCTCTCTGGGATGATATCGGGCACAGTGCAAGGCGAGATAACATCAAGTAATTTCAAGAAAGCTGGTATGTCTTGTCTATCCAGCACAATACAGAACCACACAGGGCTACTAGCTGGAAGCCAAGATATATAATTCATCCTTGAGGAGCACTATGGAATGTTATACCAATGTTACAAGTCTTCTTGCAGGTCCATAGCTAGACTGGACTGGGTCAGGTCAGGAATCTCTGCCTATCATGTATGGTATTTAAACTTGCCCTAAGATTTTATTTTTTTATATAAATATATATAAATCAGGAAAAAAATGACCAACTCTTTCAGGTTATGTTGACAATATGATCCTCTAAAGTGCTTCTACATGTGAAGCCTCAGAAATAAGAAAAAAAATCATCTGTAGTTCAAAAAAGCCTCTATCTGTGGGTTTCAGACCCAAATTCCTTCAACTAAACATTAGACACTGCCTGATTCAGGCCACAGATTCACTGAGTTGCCTCCAGGGTGCTTATATGTCTCTTCTGACCAAAGAGAGGGCACCTTTGGTGACTATATGCCTAACTCAAATGCCAAAACTTAAGAAGGGTAAATATATTATGAATGAATACATCAATATTTTTACTCCATTTTGGACCAGTTACCTAGGGCAAAATTAACACTTCTTCCCTCACCCTCTAGCTTAGACTAATTAGTGTACCCTCAGAAATACTGTAATAACCCCACTGAACGCAATGGACACAAATAACTGTGGCAAATATGACCTACAATTACAGATCACTAGAGAGAAATCCCTATAGAGAAAGCTCTGTTCAGTGTGCACATTGTGCATCCTTCTGCCCAAGAATTCTCTTACACTTTCTGAAACAAGATCTCCTACAAATAATAAGGAATATTAAAACAGCCGGCATAATGGCAAGAGGCGTGGTGGTATCACCAAGAGGAAAAGCATTAAGACCTGACAGTGTGAGCCTCCCTTTAGGAGGCCTCTGTTCTCATATCCAATTCATCTCCAAGAATCCAAGTTGCTGTTTTGAGTTAGCAGCCAGCTGAACCTCTCTCTAGCAAAAATTCCTCTTTGACTAATTTGCTCACTATTTACAGCATTTGGTGCCTTAACTCCAAGGTTGCTGGAGGGCTTGCAGGCTTAAAGAGATCTTTCTTTTAAGATAATGAACTACAGTGGTGATGATGGGGGTTTTGTATGCACATAAAAGGCATTGAGATATCATGGTAGCAAACACCTCCTGGAACACTAGATAAAGAGATAAGGGAAAGACAGATGACCTGATATCTAGGTTAGATCAGCTATCATTTGTATTTTAGCACAGCTGTTCAAGCGAGAGGTACAGGGAAACTTGTTCACACTGCACCCTTGATAGAAAATGCCTAAATCCATCTCTGCTATTATCCTTCAAAAGGTAGAGTTTTGGAAGGAAAATCTGAGTGCCAGAGTCAGCAGACAGTGCACGCTCACACTATTCATTCCAGAGCACGTACCAGCTCTTCACATTAGGCTGCCTTGTGACCAAAGGAGACCAGCAGACCGAATTCATAGCATCACTAAGAGTCTTCATTTTTCTCATGAGCCTTTTTTTTTATCACTTTTCCCTGTTATGTTTTTACCTCCTTTACCATACTAGCATTATTCAGTTCTGTTAAGACCAAGCTCTGCGCAGTCGCAAGACATTATTTTAAGTTCATAACAACACTAATGAATTCAACCTGGTTTTATGAGAGGCTACCCAACGTTGCAAGGACTTACACTAATTGGGGGGGGGGGGGCACATGCAGAGGAAGGCATAAAAATATACAAATGTGCTGCTTCTGCAGACAGCCCCTCTCTGACTGCTACGGGCTGAAATACCTGCAACGTTTGCTCATAAAGTGATAACAACTCTGTTAGACTCAAATCAGTGTGCTGGAATTAGAATGGAAGTTAGGGGCATCGTTTATCAGCTGTTTTAACTCGAGGTCAGTGCATCTAAAGGATGCTGTAATTTTCCACTGCTTGCTACAAGGACGGGAATTACTTTTTTCTCAGTACAGCCCTGCATCACTCTGTGATCCTGTGAGCGTAATCCCTTGGCACTAAAGCCTCTTATTGACAATGCAGTAAACCTGCTCCACAAGCATCAGAAAAGGGAAATAAAAGATGTTCCAAATTTGTGTTTGGCAAAATATGACACTGATATCAATTAGATGTTTCCAGATCAATAGGGTCTTCAGTCAATAAACCTCCTATCAGAACAACGTCTAGCAGACCTGTTGACAGCATTAGAAAGCTCCTGATTTAAAATCTCTGTTGGGGTTGTTATTAAAGCTGTTACTCAGTTCCTTATCTATTTGCTGCTACTTGTAGACATCATTTGTGGGGGCAGCCTGAAGGTCTCGACTGAAAGTTTTGGCTGTTGCACATGAAACTTAATTACAAGGTCAGAGACAAGAACTTGTTTGTTGGGGATTTACAGGAGGAAAATAAAAGCTTTTGAGATTTTGCTTCAGAAGATAGATGCTGTTAGGAGTGCCATTGCCTTTTGCATTTGGAGGCTACATCATTCCTGCAGTCCAAGGCTTGAATTCCATCTTTGTTGAATTAACCCAAAGCTAAATACTGCTGAAAATATTTACAGAATTTGGGGAAATTTCCTTCCAGAGTCAGCCAAGTAATTCTAGGAACAGTTCAACCTGCTGCATCCTAAGGTCTTGATTCAGCAAGATAAGTAAGCAGGAATTCATTCATTCAGCATTGAATTGATTGCCAAACTGAAGTTCAGAAGCTATCAGAGAATCTAATTCCTGAAGGATGGAGGCACTGAATTAGATTCATAAATCTTCCTCCGCAGCAGACAATGAGGACCAGGACAGAATCAGAGGAAGAGAGCTCACAAATTCCAGTTACCATGTGGGCTGCTGAAGCCTCTGACCTTCCTGAAGGGCAAGAGGGAAAAGTTTCTGTGTGCCTCGTAAATACTGGCAGGCAGGACTAACATCTACCCACCCACTGCAGATGAATAAACCCTCCAAACTGCAAGGCTTCTCTAGGGAGACGAATTTCCACAGTCCGGCTACTGCCGAAGGTGCTTCGAACTGCATTGGCCAACACAGGCTGTCACTAGTGATGTGCATGTGTTCATTCTTTAAGATAAATTGAGTAACATCCCTCCTGGCTTTACGCTGGGCATGTCCCAGTCTCTGTGTCAGCAGGACCCTGGGGTTACCCATACCAGTAAGCCAGCATGTCGTGCCTGCTGTGCCCTTGTGCCTAGGTCACCCACGGTTCCAGCAGTCTCCGTCTTTCTGCATCTCTTGCAGCATGGCAGCAGGGTCCTGGTTTGGATGCTGGCATGGTGAAGAGCTCGATGAGCGTTTGTTTACCTAGTCCTACTTTTACATGGAATGCAGTTCTTTGGCAGAGTCAAACTCTTTACATCAGGTTACAAATCAAATCAGTTCCCTTTCTTCTTGCCAGTAAGCAGCGGTTCCTGGGGTTCTGTGAGTTGGTTAAACTCTGTCAGTAAAAAAAAAACCAGTATCATGACACTCAGAAGTGCAATATAAGACTATCAGACTGAAGGTATGGGCCCAAGGTCCACGTAGGTCAGTCTGGGTTACCAGCATCAGTGAACAGTGCACTGCTACGGGAGAGGGCAAGAACAGGCAATTATTCAGTGATTTGCCCCCAAAAGAGCCCTAGCTCCCAGGAATTTGTGGTCCAGGAACATTCCAGGTCAGGCACATTGCCTTCGTAGTCAATTTTTTTTTCCCCTCTATCGATTTGCCCAGCCATTCTTGAACCCACCCCCACTTTTGTTGTGCACACATCCTGAGGCAAGAGTTCTGTAACTTTTAATATTCCTTGTGTGGAGTCTCCCTTTCCTTTTTATTGTCAATGTCCACCTTCGACTTTATTTTTATTCTTTTTTGCTTTGAAAAATTATTAATTTAGAACTTCAGGACAGTTTGTCAAAATTTTAGCTTGAGGGAGAAAAGTAATATGAGTGTGAAACATCACTGTAATTTTTTGATTCTTCTCTTTATTTACTTTTTAGCTGTGCACTCCTAACCCACTGACTATACGAATTCTTGATGCAAACCCTTGCAATTCATTGAGATTTTCACGCGGTCTGATGCTTTTCTGGAAGACTTGCCTTTCGAATAAGGGGATCTTTGGGTACCTGCTCCTTGCTCGTGTTCTCTCGCCCCTTCCCAATTGTTAAGGTGTTCGCTGCTATCGGTGTAGAGAACAGTTTTAAAACGCAACCTTAGGACGCTCAGGCTTTTAAGCCAAACCCCGGGCTTCTGAGAACCCGGTTCATGACTTTAAAACGCCGCGTGAAGTATAAATAATAAAAATTCGTCCCTTGGGAGGAATTCCTCCTTTCCACATTAAAAACGGCCGTGCTGTCAAGCGCCCGCCGCCGGGCCGCGGGACGAGCACGGGGAGGGGGGCGAGGGCCCCGCCGGCCGCGGCAGCCGCCAGGTGGGTGCCGGAGGGAGGGAAGGACGGACGCAGGGACACCGGCTTCCCGCGGCGGGGCGCGGCCGGGGGTGCGCGGCGCCGGGCCGGGCCGGGCCGGGCCGCGGGGAGCGGAGCCGGGC